>JAPYYS010000846.1:0-58976 GCA_030522525.1 Campopleginae sp. 14b | reverse complement strand
AGACGAGAACCGTGTTCTTTTTTTGCAATCTAAACTCGTTTGTTAACATTTGTGCCGAGTCAAGTCATTTTTGGGAATATTCAACTTGTTTTGTTAAAACGTTACAGCCTTACGTACTTGGCGACATGTGCTGTGGTAGGTTTTCCTTTATTTGATCACTTTTTGTGAAGTCTCAACATTACTTTTAACGAGCACCTACTTCATCATTGTTTTTTTGGAATTTCGTTCTTTCAGTCTTTTTTGTTGTTCGTTCTGATATTAATTTACGCTAATCTTAGTTGCTCGTTGTTCGAAATCACATCGAATCATAATTTTCCGCATGAGGAGATTCGAGTCTGTGCACTTTGCACAGAGTTTCCGCTGTTCTCCGGTGAAATTAAATCGAGTGACAATCACAAATGCTAGTTCTGATTGATTTCGACCGAAAAAGGGGGGATCGATTATGTTTTGAAGCGAATTCAAGGAAAATTTGCCACGAGTCATCGAAATTTGACGAATAATTAAATTTTTATTTCCATTGTTATTTTTTTTAGTTTCTAGAAAAAAATTGCGATCAGAGCGAGTGTAAAAAGGATCGCAGGCTTCGTGACTATAGTTATAGAAAGTACGAAGTTTGGAGAGTTGAGTCGAGAGTTGGTTTGTCTCTATAGCGTTGGGTGAAACAAGCGAAGCGAAACGCTTCGTCTATCATTGTCTCTCGGTTGGCGTACCTCACTGAATCGGCCACCAAACCGCCCTTTCCCTTCTCTTCTCCTCTGCGGGGATCAAGGGGGTTCGAGAAGCCCGAAATCCCGGCGCGAATGCATTACGCGTCAACGACTCCGGAGTAGCAATATCCTGAGTTTCTCGATGCTTCGGTGAAGTACGAAATTATAATACATTACCAATTCGACTAAGGCGCCAACATGCTCACACACATATATTTATACATGAATAGCCAGATGTGCATTTCGTGTCTATCGTCAAGCTTCAAACCCATTTGACCTTGTTTCGCGCAATTCAATCCGTTCGGTTTTAATTACACCGAGATTTGAACGAAAGTGCACTCACTGTTCGATGAATAATCGAGAGTCAGAACTCGATGAGTGCGATAGTCTTTAAAACAGTTGAACTCCAAATTGTGTTATTTTCCCAATTTATTTTTGTTTTTTTTTTTTAAACGTTCGAATTCTCACGCTTCATTGGTCCAGTTTTTCATATCTTTCATTTTTGTTAATTCATATTTTTCGATATTCGAAGCAACTTTTGTTCCTCGGAACGATTTGCAATATTTCGTACATTCGAGTTGTCATTGGTCGCGTAGAGCCTGAGTACAAAAAGATCGACCTTGCCATTCAGCCAGAGGGAAAGGGGACGACGAGGAGGCTTTTGGTTCGCGGGGGATGTTCGAATCTCAATAGGGAACCTCGACGCCGAATCCAGGGACGATTCTGTAAATATTGTAACAAGTGTGTCGATGCGGCGGCACTCTTAGCAGCTGCGTTATATATGTGAAAGGATCAGGACACACTACGGTGTATCAAGGACCCAGCAACTGTATAAATTCTTACACATTTGTTAGCAGTAAAAATCTATACCTTGCTGCTCTTTTCTTACATTATTTCATGACGAAAATTCATGGAAAATCATTGACTATGAGAAATTGAGAATTTTTTTGTCAGTGATTGACTGTCGTTAATTGTCAATTGGAACTTGAGACTTGAGGAAAAAATAGTGAGTGGTCAAACTTTTATTTTTATGCGAAAACATTTTTTCAAGATTGTCGAAATTTGTTTCATTTCATGGTGTGCGGAAAATTATCGTACGATGTAAACAAGTCCGTCGGTCCACTTGAAAAATATCATCTTACATATTTACTCTGATCCATTATTCTCGTTTTTTTTTCTGGCCTCTTTCCCATATCTTAGTCGAAGCAATCGATATTGGGTCTGGATAGAAGCGGAAGATGCTCAAAGTGGCCACTTCTCGCATTTAGAATCCCTTCGCTTTTTGTCTCGTCCGCCCTTCGCAATGCTCTGCGTTTTTTTTTATCTCCTATTCTAGTGTCGCGCCACTTGCACGCTTCAGTGTGAATCTCGCTGTCACTTTCATGCCTCGTAAACAAAAATCTCGAGTATCCTGTGCCACGTTATGTCTCCATTGTTGTGACGAGAAACGTAGCAGCTTCATAAACAGAGAGTCCAGTTCCACGTGGGCTTGTCAACACAAGAGATATTCTCGTGTAATTTTCTATTTGCTCGTCAAATCCTCTTCCTCCTCCTCGTCGTGCCTTCCCTATTCATGAGCCTTCTTCGATAGACTAACATTTTTTTTGCTGTTGAGACAATGAACGCACGAGCGAAACTCGAAAACAACGTTTGACGTAATTGCACGAAATTAACTATGGCTTTTCGACTTTTATGGCACGCCACGAAGGATCTATGCACCAAAGGAATCGTATTAATACACAAGGGTGCATGGTCCTGCCTCAGATTGCGATCTATCATCGAATGTTTGCTGGGGCTGAGCTAATACATTGAATATATTTATTATTCCCGACGGTTGCAGTCTCGTATCTCACCCCTACGATGAGCACGTATATCCATCGACATCTATCCATGATATGAGGCATTCCGTTCCAGATGGACCTCCATCCGATAAGCTGAAAATTAAAAACGAGGTTTCCTTGAATTATTCTTCTTAAAATTGATTTTTTAAAATCCAGCTTATCGAGACGAATTCGTGGCTTTAATTTTTCGTTTTTCTACAAATATTCCTCTGCTCGTTCATCGTTATTTTTAACAGTTTTTTTTTCCTTCTGTTCCATATTCGAATTAAACACAATACGAAAACTTTAATCAACGATATTCATGCAAGTTGGACTTGAAAAAAAACTGTTGTGGAAATTTTGATACTCGAGACCCGTGGAGTTTGGAGCCAATTGGATTCTGATGTGATTTAATCCACAATAACGATCAATTGAAATGTCAAATAGTTTTCGTCCCTTATGGCATTTTTTAATTCTGCTTTTCCATTCTACCCTCTGGCCGGGCGCCTCTGTCTATACGAATGTTTATATGTGGATGGTGTGTGCGTAAGAAGAGGGCGATTGGCACGCCCGGTCTGGCAATCACAACCCCCGTTCTGCCATTAGCTAACCATATGATTATTTCATAGGAGCCCCTGCGGAGATGCCGCGGCAGGGGTGCATATCTTTACCTCGAGCGGGACGTCGGGGCTATTCCGAGCTGGGAATCTCCCGTCGAACCCCTCGCCTTCTTTCCCCTCTCCGATTCACGAGCCTTATCCTCTTTCTCCCTTCTGTTACTTAACGGATCTTGCGCGCTCATCCCAACTTCTTGGAGAGCTGGAGAAACCAAGACAGACGCGGGGAGTAAAAATAAAGAACGTTGCGAGGTCGAATGTTTCAGCGGCTTAAGGGGATATGAAGAAAAGTAAGGAGAAGAGGAAATGTTTGAGCAAAGTATTTTTCGACTGTGCATGTGGAAATTCATGAAACCTTCACCGAATCCACCCAAATTTGCTGATCCAGTCGAGAAGAGCATAATTAAAGCAACGCTGCACTTTGTCCGACGAATTTTCATCGCAAACCCAACATCATTTGGACGCGAATTTTAAAAGCTTTCGCGTAATTGAACAAAAATATTTCGTTTTTCAATAATTTTTCCAATATTTTGCAAGTTTCGGGGAGCTTTCATTTTCATCTTCAATTGATGACAATCGTTGAATTATTATGAAGCTTCCCAACTTGTCATACTCGAACTATTAATCAGATTCTAATCCTTATTTATCGGCTCTGGGATTTGCAACATTTACGATCGAGCAGGGAAAATATATGGGCAATGATTTCTCGAAATCTGGTGAATTCATTGGTGCAGCAATGGCAGCTAGTAGACAAAACGAATCGTAGCTTAGGGAAGGCGAAGGGCAAGGGGCAGAGGCTCCATTCGTCTGGAATATTACGACGAGTACGACACGTTCTTCCCTTGGCAAGTTCTCACCCAGTTATTATTCCAAGTTGTATGAGTACGATGCTATTGCCTTGTACTGGGGGAGTACGTGGTTTAATCATGTAGCTTGGCGCATGCAGACAAAGATACACAAGCAGGGGCATGCAACTAGAGGCGAACCAAGATCGTCGGGTGATGAAGGAAAATCGAGTGGCGTTAATCCAAGTGCCTGACGCTCACGCAACTCGGTGCATTTTATTAGAGAATTTGTATGATCCATCTTTGTGTTCCATTACCCAGGGAGCAAGCTCCGTGGTATACAAAGTAAATTCATGTTGACGGGCGTGCGTAAACTCTCAGATGTATTGTAGGATTTAGCAGATTACGGTAATAGCTAGAAGCTCGTTAACGAGTTGCCCCAAAATGCTATTTCCACACGATGTTTATGCAACTGTTATTATTCATATTTCTCAGCGACAAGCTCCCGGAGCGAGTCCAGCTAAAAGCTCATAACGAAAACTTTTGTTTTATCATGAAACATTTATTTATACCAGAAACTTTCAATGTTTCTTACGTTTCATTCACTTTTTTGTTGTTGTCATTGGTTAATTAAATCTTTGCACTCAATCCCCTCGACGAACGTCACACTAGGCTACTCTTGAACACTGACCCTTACGCCCTTTCGTTACCGAGCCAGACGACATCTCATTTCAATTAAAACCGCGTCAAATCGACTGTGTCCCTGCTCGGAATATTTTTTTCAATCTACAAACTGTACAATGAATATACATATATATATATATATATGCGCGGATATAAAAGTGGATACGTAAGGCGATGGGAATGATGGTGGGTGGAGTAACGTGGGATTAGCTCTGTCCGGGCTACAGCAAGTTATGATTAGATGGGACAGTTGGCCACGTCGTTGCACTTGTATCCCCGGTGGCGTGCGCTCGTTTCACATGGACAATGTATACATAGGAAGTGGCACGTCGTATACATATTACCGAACAGTCCTACGCACGTATCGATACACTTTTATCCTCCACTGTATGAGTGTTTTTTCGTATACGAATTATTATATACGAAAGGACAAGTGTGAGTGCCGTTCCGGGCGAGTGTGTATTACCTCGTGTACTTGGCCCGTGGAACCGTCTGATAGGACATACGCGTGGTGAGGGGTTGGCGATAATACGCACTGACAGCACGCTCGACCCTCCCCAGGTCACCCCGCGTTATGGGCTCTCGTGGCCCTGGAGTAGGACGCCTGATGCCTTTGGGTACTAACGCTCGAGGGAGCCAAAAGACCGAGCGAGACGGAGAGCTCCACAGAGAAACCGAGAGAGACCAGAGCCACGAGACTGAAAGGGACAAGTTTCGAAAAAGAAAACATATACAACAACCCAATAGAATGAGCATCGCTCTGGACCGAGGGTCGCCGAGAGAGTGAGCGAGAACGACTGTATTATCGCCCCCCTGCACTCGATTCAGGGGTCGAAAACTCTCTACACAGAATTACCCACTGATGTTATAATCCTCTCGTGTTACACCGTCACACATGCTCTCCTATAACCAATACTCTTTTTTGTTTCTTCTATCGCTCCAAACTCAACAAGCCCCCCAATATACAACTTCGCGTTTCTCTTCCATCATCAGACTCCCATATGTACTTTTGCCTGTCGACCCAAGTGAACTTTAGCACAATGACACGTTCCAGGTAGCGCGAGGCTATCCATTTTTTTTCTTCAAAAAACTGACGGGTTTCAAATTGATAGATGTTCGTTTCTGTCTGAACAACAAAATTGAGTCTCGGTGGCGGAGGGCCCCGGACTTCAAAAACAATTTCAACGCTATCCAGTTTCTTATTCCATTTGTATATAAAAAGTTCCTTCAAATACGTTTCGACAAAGTTTTCGAAAAATTAGACAGCCCGAAATCAATTATTGTCGATTTTTTAAAAAACGTGTTGCAATTTTAATTCGTTTCTTTCGTATGATCATCAGGTATCTCGTCACCGGTGGACTGGTCGACAGAATAGCACGTCACAGTCACGCCCTCATAGAAACTGATTTCTTTCTCGATCAAGATCGCGAGTCTCCGGTTTTACTGGCCTCGTACGATCTCATGGCTCGCATAGTTTCTCATCTGAAACGTCATGTCAACGAAAATGGATCAAATTCTGTTTGCAATGGAGACGCCACTTCGGTCCTCAACGAACAAACAACCACCGCAGAATCTCATCTCCTTCACAGCCTCGAGACGACCGAAGCAGCCGGTGCAGTTGGTGCACTTTACGCCACATTTGCACTTACTTCGCACAATCAAAAATCCACGTCACCCACACCTAATCAATCTGCTTCTTCGCTCTTCACCAAGACTCTCGCTCTGACCATCCTCAGGTTACTACGGACTATCGGCGAACTTGATCTTCGGACATTACAGGTAACACGCTCCGTTCACGTTATTTTGTTTTTCCGCCCTACGATTCTCGTTTTTCCTCTGCGATCCCATCCAAATTCCAAGCCCCACGTTCCTGCAAGACAAAAATCATCGGGGAATCACACAATTCTGAAAATTAGTATCGAAGGAAAATTGAAATTGTCGTAGAAATATCATTAGAATTTTGATTCATGAGAACAATTTGTTCTGCAGAGATCAATTAATTCGAATGGAAAATAAATATTCTCATTAATTGGACGATAAATGTGAAGATATACTTTGAGAGTGCGATCTTGGAGCTAAAAAACTACTAAGAAAACGATTAACCTTTCAAGAGTGCATACTGGGTCATTTTGACCCCAACAATTTTCTGTCCCCGGTTTTTCAACATTCAATGGCAACTAATGTTTCGGCATTTAATTTTCGTTGTCGTGAAAAAATATTTTCCAACTGAATGCCACTTTCCGGTAAATTATTTTTATTTTCATGATAAAATTCAGTTTTTTATTCACGCGGAAATACCTTCCGGTGGTATTGGATGAAATTTTAACGTAGTTTCTCTCGCATCGATTTTTCTGAGGCAAAAAGTCGACCCACCTGAAAATCCAAACCCTGGAATAAATTTGGACAAACGTCGAACACTGTCGAACATGAGGAAAAAGATAAAACAACGGAAATGATAATTGAGTGCAGAAATAACGTGATGGAATATTTACAAAAATGGGGATCGATGGTCTTGATTTGTTCAGGAGGGTAAACCCTTTTCGAGCCTGGACGAGGTCCTTTCGATAGTCAAGTCAATTCTCATTACGTCGTAGCTCGACAGTGACGGTCTTGACGGTGATTCAATCACTGTGATCAAGTCTCGTCAACTCAACACGAAATCAAACATTCGTTTCTCACTTGGAAATAGTAAGCGAAATAGTGAAGTGAAAAAAAATCAAATCTCGACTGTTTGATGAACAAATATTTACACATTTACGATCAAATGATTTTGGGGACATTAGTAATTCCGGTTTTCAATGTACTCCGGTGGAAACTTCGCATTGGCTATTAACCGTTGGGTCAATCCAATCGTAAATCAGTTACGCTACTCCTGAGCGTATATTTACGTTAGTTTTTTCATTCGCATTAGCCACAAGGGTGGCGGCACGAATTTATGATGGAGATATCACGCAGTGGGTGGTAACGAGAGACAGAGTGGAAGAGTGAGAGATAAAAATATGAAGAGAACGTGAGTGATCGAAAGAGAAAGAAGCGCGTGTACATCCGATCGGAGGGCAAGGGGAAACTTGGAACTTGGAGTGCTGCGGCGATCAAACCACGAATTGAATCGAAATGGCACCTCGCGCCCACCATAAGGCTACGTTAGTCCTTGTCAGGGATGGAAGGACCAGCGGGGGTTACCCCTCTATTATCCCGTGGGACACTCGGCAATCCCGCGGGAGATCACTCGATTATCCCTCGTTGGTCTACACTGAAAACCCACAGACGTATCACTATTTCTTTTCTCTTTCTCTCTCACTATTTCCTTTTCCTCTAACCAACTCAATCGTTAGCCCTTAAGAACAGGGACAAAAACCTGGAGTATCAAAGACACAAGTGTGCAGGTTTATTAACTATTCTCTTTGCCAAGACGAATCTCCTCTAGTCGACTTTGTCCCATCCTTCTCCTTTTTTTTCTTCCTCGACTTACCGAGCAGTCTCGTTAACAAAAGACCCGTGGTCGTTCACCTAGCTAAATATCTCTCCCAACAAATTTTCCCTTTCCCTTCCCCTTGTCCCTCGATTGTTCTTGCTCCCCAGTTTCTTTCTTCTGCTTTTCTCGTCTCAAATATTTTTCATTTATCTTCTCCGTTCCTTCTCCGCTCTCCTTTACCTCAGAAAATCGTTCCCCCAGCCTCATTCTTTCATTCATATTTCATTGCAGAATTTACTCGGTTCCGAGGGCACGAGCCTCCAATGGCGGCTCATCGCGAGTCACTTAATAACGAGATTTTCCCGTGATCCACTCGCCGAGAAGGCTGAACTTTCCAACAATCCCGGACAGCAGCCCGTCACTTCTACGCAAATTCTCGGTGAACTTATCACTGTTGTCGGTTACTTCGCTGCCAACAATTCCGACAACCAGGTAAGCCTTCAATACTCTTACAAATGTTTGGCATACAAACTGATGTTCTTTTAGTCCTGAAGCATTTACACAATGATACAAGTCCAGGTGTAATTAACACACTCGACGATAAGATCTCCATGCTTTATCGAATTTTTGTGCAGAGTGTGGAAATATCTGCAAGTTTTATAGTCGCTGGTCGATATGAAAATCCGAATAAGATTCAAACGATCCGGGCCTTTTCTTCCGACAGTCAGTTATGGCAACAAAATTTCACGTACCTGTTGAAAAAGATAATGAGACGTTTGAGGACTGTTTGTCTCTGTTAATACCGAAGCTCGTGTTTATACGAGAACATGAGAAATCCACTTTCCATTTGAGAATCGTTATACATAGGGACTGTCGAAAAGTCGTTTTTTTTTTTCTTTTAACCCTCATCGAATATTTGATCAGGAGTTGTTAATGTACAAGTGAAAAAGTGAGAGCGCGGAGAGTCAAAGGAGAGAAGGGCGAGAGGCCGTTCTCCAGGAGCGATAACGCCACATAACTCGAATATTCTATTCGATCTTACTGCGATTTCTTGGCTCTCCGATTTCTACTAGAAAATGTTTTACGGTGGCGAGATATCTCGAAAAAAGAGGAGTCGAAGAAGAAAAAAACGGTTACGTTATGGAGCGGCGATAGAAATGGCCACCACTCACGTTGTAAGTCTGTCTTTCCATTGGGTCTCTCCTCTATTGGCGCCACCGGCTCATCTCGGTTCTTTTCTCGTCACACTTTGGCCCCTCTCTCCCTCGTCTTCTTCCGTGACCGCAGGACTGAAGAAAAAACGAGGCGCCAAGGTGTTATCGTCAAAGTTAAAAGTCGAAGAGTTGAGTCACGAGTTTCAAGAAAAAAAAACAGAAATCCGGACTCGGCAGAAGGAAAGGGAGTAGGAAAAAACTTAATGACAATGAAATCGACGAAGAATTTGACTCCCGAAGTTTTACAAACCCAGGCGAAACTTACTCGTCGGATTTTTGAGTTTTCGAGTTAAAAAATAATCGCAGTCTCTTCACGCCACTTCCCTTATTATTCGTACAAGGCAGCCCTATTCGGAGACCATTGTAAATCGCGCCAGAGGCTCCCGTAGGACTTTGGTGAGATTAAACTCGACGACGCTAAAAAAAGAGAGACAGACAAAAAAAACATTGTTAGCTGAATATCGTTGTTACGAGAGAAAAGGGCTCAACCGAATCAGCCCAGACTCTCTGTTTATCCAAAATCTCTTCCGTATGCAGAATTATTCAACTCCTGCTTCACACACGAGTCGACCTTTGTTTTCGTCTAATTCATGATTAATGCAAAAACACTTGGGTATGAGGCCATTACGAGAGACTCGAAAATGTGACAATTTCCAATGTCAAAGGAACCTCGGGATCTCATAAAATAACACTAATTTTTCTTGCCTCCTATGTTGAGATGAAAAACAAATATTGACCCTACATCACGATTTACTCACATGGATTTTCGTTCGACGATCAGGCTCCTAGGACGCGAGGTGGAAAAAATAGAAAGCCATTTTTCATTTTCTATCTCATTCCTTCTCTCGTCGATGGACTCAAGATAATTATAAAAATGCCTCGATAACTAAACGCCCACGTTGGCTCGTGTAATAAATACTGGAAAGTCTATTGTGACGTGAAAATAAACAGCGTGATATAATTCAGAAAAAGAAACAACTTTGAAAATGCTTTAATGGACGCGGTTATTAACCGTGGAGCGGTGTCATTCACTGATGCATTTATCCAGAAGGAAAAGTGCTGCAGTTGCTGATGAAATAACGAACAAGTTCGGGAACGCAACTGGTTAGACACAACACACTCAGCATGGACCTCCCATCAATATGCGAGAAGAAAAAGAGAGAGAGAGAGAGAGAGAGAGAGAGACCGAAATGCTGTTAAGATATATTTACTTGGTTCCATTCCATATACGTCGGTGGCGGTCCTGATGTCTGATGCCACGCCACTTACATCGTTTTTCGTCTTTCGTAGTATAACACCACTACACTCGTAATATATATCCCGTTGGCTGCGCTGCTTCACTCGGGTAACACTGTGAGCAGGCACGCGCTCCTCTATACAACGAAATACACGTTGAGTACATCTCCAACGTCTCGGGACATTCATCTCTCCTCGGATTTTAAGACCCTCGTGTGGCTGACTGCCACACGACGAAATCAACGAGGTTTTCACCCTCTTTTACTCCATTCCTCTCTCTCTCGCTCTTTTTCTCACTCTGACTTCTCTCGAGTCTCCAGTAACGAGCCGACGAGTGTTTCAACCATTCACTCACTATATTTTCATCACTCGTCACCTATAATGGGAGTTTAGAAAGCGCCGGGCAATAAAGTCGTGCCAATCGTGTACCGAACCTTTGCAAGTCGTTCCTACACATTAGTCTCTCTCTTTTTATATTATTTTCTTAATAACTTGCATCCCTCCTATGCCAACTCTGAGAAAACTTTTGCCTTGCCCTAGAAATTAGAGTCCTCTCGTTCGACGGAATTGTTTCCTCGCTCAATGGGCCATTTTCATCAAAATTCAATTTTCATTACGACCTTGAAATTTCCATGGACCTCGTGATATTCTGTCTCCTCGAGATTTGACCAATTTGCTTCGCCATTCCAATTGGTCAACTCTACAATTTACAACGACAATTCTCGGCCATTACAAACATTGCCAGACCCAACGAGAAAAGAAATTTTTCTTAACGAGCCGGAAACAGCGAATGTTCTTACCTTGTATGGAACATCATTCGGCGTAACATATTCACATTTTAAATAATACATGAACCATGCGGGTTACATGACTCTATACCGATTGCACGTTGGACGCAGGTGCTGTATTTCCAGTTAAGGGACACTTGTACTCCTAACGTTGTCTCGCAGGTGATCCGGAACTTCGGCAGCTCGTTACGCGCTTTTTTTGTTTTTGTTTCCGTGACACCTGGTCGATCCTCGCCGTCACTGAAAAGAGTTATTCGTCCTTAATCATTTGTCTCAGAAACCAGTTAATTTTTCCCACAGCTCGAGATCTCGAAAAGTCAATAATTTCCTTTAGGTCTCTGTGTCCTTCTTTTTTTTTTCTAAATTAAGAGAAATGCGATACATTACAATATTTGCCGTATGTAAAGTTTGCTGGAGATGCTAATTTCGGCAGCAAATATATCGATAATTTGATGATCAATATTATCGAAATTTTGAGAACTACTCAGGATCCTCTCAACGATGTTCTCCTTAGAACTCGAATGAAAAATTCCAACGAAAAAGCGAGTCCAAGCGAATGAATCGTCGAGCCATACGGCTGCGAACTTGAAAACGGAAAAATAATGTTGTCTAGCTGTGATAATTTGAAAACAAGATGAATCAAGTACAAGGCACAATAGCAGATAAAAAAAAGGGGATGGAAAAAAAGTGGTTCGTACTTTTTTCTTTGCAGTTGGTTCTCCAGTCAGCCGGAGTGGGACCCAGTGTTCTTCAGCAACTGTGCACTCTACCATTTCCGTTCTACGTCGATCCTCGTTTGTCATCGTTGACTCTGCCAGCGCTTCTCGCAGCCACGCATCGAAATCCCGAAGCGACGGCGGCACTTTCGTGCGAGTTGTCCTATCAGGCGAGTAAATAATGCTACTTGTTACACATCTCGTTGCACATTGATGTTTTTTTATTATCCTATTTTTGGTCTTTATTTTTTTCTCGTGATGAAAAGTAGGATGAAAAATAAATGGCGAAATAAATACGAGTGGGTGTTTGAATCTCTCTTGCAGAGGATGCTTTGAAGTGTCTCACATTTTCCTCTTTTTTTTTATCTTCCACAGCTGCTCGAGGACTATCGGGTCTCGAACGAGGGCAAACAGCACCCCCTGATCCGCTTACTGAAGGATGCACCCAGTCCATGACATCTGGGACACCGTGCAATGGACGAACACGATTAGTTCATTATTTTCATCTCCCTGTCTCTCCATTTTCCCCATCCTTTTCTTTCCTCTGCTCTCCTTTCCTCTCCTTTGGTTTTTCGTACATCTAGACACACGGGGGCACAGAGATACATCAGTTACACTCAAATCAGATCAAAGGCTTTCGGGTATTCTTGTATTTATAGATTCTTGTAGTTACTTGTAGTTCCATTTATCAATATTTAGTCAATTTACAGTTGGAAAGTCGTTCAGCGACTTGCATTCAACTCGAAAATCTTTACGACGACTCGATACCGTTTATTATTCTTCGCAGCAACGTGCATCGAGCCAGATACACTTGGAGTGACTTGCTCGGCTACGAAACAAATTAAAAGTCACGTAAACGTTCGATTAAAGTCTTTTGCAATTATTGGCAACGACTCGAAGCCACGTGCAACGATTGGTTATGGAATCCAAGAAATTTGTACACCGAATCCGAGCCAATCGACTCGATGAACACCCACACGTGGAAATAATTTATTTCTACATTTAAAGAAATGGTATTGTTAAGATTTTCAGTCGTATTCCGACTAGTCAACAGAATTATTTCAGTTGAAACGAGACGAACATCGAGGGTCCGGAACCCTTCGATGGTGCGAGAATGATTATCGAGATTTCATCGATTCACACGCGAATAGATTTAATTTCATTGTGATGTTCGATTATCGCTGAGTGTTTGGCAACGCGACGAATTCGGTTGGCTCTCAGACTTATTAACACGCAGCAAGCAATTCCACTTTGTGCAATGTCCTGCCAATGCAATAATCGTAGACAAGTAGACGTAGGAAAAAATTCATAATCTTTGGAGAAAATCAAGCGATGAAAATTACAAATAATTGAGTAAAAGGATTGTGGAAGAAAAAATGTAATTTCGTATACGAATATGGTCGGGAAACAGCTCTTTCTCGTCGACGATGATGCATCGTGTCTGGCATCGACGATGATAAGTATTGTTAGGAAGATTAAGCAAGAAAAATGAAATTGTATTTTTCTATCGTAGCTCGTAGGCGAACGAGCATAAAATATTCATAAGTCCATTAAAGGCTCATGTCTAGTTAGAGTCTTTAAAAAAACACGTATTTTCGCACCTTTTTTTCTCTATGAAAACGATGCTTTTTGTTTAACTATCACGTGTTTTTATCAATTTGCTCGAATATTCCATCATTTTTTATTGTCCCTCAAATTGAATCTGAAAAATCGTGGTAAAGGTGAAATCGTTTTTTCTAGATCGCTGCAATTTTGTAATGGCAACACATTTTAATGCGAAAAAATAAAGGAATGTTCCTCAGAATATAATTCGTGAAATACGTGATCGGGGTTTTTCTATGATTTAAAATTTCTATGATTTAAGATTTTGAATTAATTTTTCCTCCAGAAAGGGAAAGGGTTGAGGATTTTTTTTTGGTCACGTTATTGGCGAGTTTCTTGATATTTTTATCAACTGAAAAATGATGCAACTATTGTTATTTATTTTCACCGATCGAGCCATTGATATTTCAAGAAAAATCGTTCACCAGGCTTATCCCAAAATAGTACTCCAGCCTTGAATACACAATTCAAACAGATTGCGTGCGAGCATCAAAGACTTAAAAGAAATATTATATTTATCCCGTTATGTTATATACATCTGGTAAAAATATTTTTAAGTGAATGCAAGAAGAAGCTAGTCAGGGAAAACAACAACAAATAAATGTGCTTTTCCGCTCTTCGTAAGTGTATTTTTTTTTTTCGTCGTGTACATTTTTCCTACAGCCATTACCCAAAACTGCACGCAGTTCTCAACCAGCGAAAAATCCTTTTCACGAGTGTGATGTTCCTCTGTTTGTGAAATATTCGAGAATTATGTGTTTTTTCGTCTTGGGAGAGTCCACGAAACGGATTTCTCTGTGGAAATTTCTTCCAGTTTGTAGCGCACGAGATTTTCTCGGGTGATAAATAATTTTTGGGGATGTGCACGTTGTAGGAGAATCCTTGAGCGATTTTTTGTCTGTTTCCTCGAAATCTAAAGGCACAGAGAGTTTTATTTTCAAAAGTTGCCAAAGGGATTAAAAAAGTGGATTTTTTAGTGGTGCCGGAGCTAAGAAAAATCTCATACATTGTATCGATGGCTGTGTGAGCAGGCATAGCGATCCATTTTCGTTTGAGTGTAAAAAATGTTTAAAAACTGGTGGTACTTGAGCTTTACGTGTAGAATGACGTACGAGTACCATCGGGGCCATTTTTCCACTCTCTCTCTCTCTCTCTCTCTCTCTCTCTCTCTCTCTCTCTCTCTCTCTCTCTCTCTTTCTCTTTTGTTTTTTTCTTTCTTTTAGTGTTTTTATTTTTTTCGACTCTCGTTTTTTTCACTCGAAAGCGTTTTAGCGGAGCAGGGCCACGATGGCATATAGCAATCGGGTGTATAAGAGAGTACTTTTATATTTCTCTTTCGTACGAGCTCTCGATGCTCTCGCTCTCTCGTTCTCGTTGCCGGGCGCGGGCGCGGGTGTAATCTATGGACGCACTTAATACAGCTGCTCTCTACGAGTCACTCTCCTCGTCGTGCTCGTTTCTCTCGAGGTTGGCGCGCGAGAGACGCGCGGTAGCCTTTTTCGTCCCTTCTTTCTTGAAACGCCACTTAGACCGACTGCATAATATATGTACATCGTACCACACCAGCAACAGTAAGAAGAACTTGGCTATATGCATAACTATATCTATATATATATATATATATATATATATCCAACTATATATATGCACATAAACGTTGAGACAATGATTATATATATATATATATATATACGTGTCTGCATACAGTGTTGAAAAGTGGGAAAAGGCAGCAGATGCACAGTGGTACATCAGTTTGTCAGATGAGAAGCTGCGCTTGAATTTCAAGAATGTAAACATCGCAGTCCAGATTTAATCCCCGCGTGTCGTCACTCCGAAAAGTGCGAATTATTTGCTAAACTTTAGCTCAACCCAGCCGACACGAATTATCATGATAATTATCATTTGGAATCGCGTTAGTAATTGTTCGAAAATCATTGCATGGCGATGGATACTCTGAAAGTCAATTATTATTTATTTATTAATAATACAAAAAATAGATCAGATTTTTTTTTATTGATTGCGCGGAGTCTTTCGAGGTTTTTGTAATCAAGTTCATTTCAATTAATTCATTTCATCATTCGTGTACCTTACGCTTGATCGATTTTTTCAGTGATTAGACAAAAAACTGGCCGGACTTGCGGTCATTAGTACATAATGAGACCTGGCAATTTTTTTTTTTTAGTGAAATAAATACGCAGACGAAATAAAAAAATTCGTAGGAATTGGGAATATGGAAGGGGGTCTCGACGGGTAAATAAACAAAATGTTTACACATAATTACGCGGAATAATGATCGATGAAATAAAAGATATAAAACGTAAATGTTCTCGGAACTTGGAGAACCCTCTCTCCATAGGGTTTTATATGCAAGTCTCCATGTATAAATATATTAACATGAATATGCGTTGGGGATGCACAAATAAATATACAAGTTCCTCCATATATACAACCATAGCGATCGGTCTATTGGAGTGAAATGTGGAACGGTAGCCGGTGAACCCGAGGAGGGCCATGCCTTCGGGTGTACGGATATCCATTACGCTTATTACAGAGAGAAACGGCCACCACCGCGCCCCTTAACCATTCGCGTACCGTAACCACCCACCCTTTTACGGGGATGAGCATCGATCGACACCCCGGACAACCGAGAATACTCTGTCCGGTTGTTCGCTGCCAGTAGACATTTTATATACACACAGAATACGTCAGTGTCAATGCTCTCATTCGTGTTTTTCCCCGTCCATCACCGGAATCGTTAACTTATGGATGTCGATAAATATCCATCCATGGGAGTCCGTCCGAGACGTAAAAAAAAAACGAAAAATCAAAGAAATTATCTTCAAATTTAGTTCCTCTTCAGACTCAGGCCGACCCGAACGAATCTCGATATTTAATGACGACAATTGAGTTATCAAAGACTTCGAGTTTCACCTTACCAGTCAATTGGAATAAAAGTAATCGCGCAAAAAGAAAGAAAAAAATTAAAACCTCGTATTTTTTGGCGTGGCAGAGTTTTTTCATAATAAATTTGTAAATGTTATCGTCGTAGATATCAGGAGCTCGTCAACTTTCTGAAATGTAATACTCACTCCATCAACAGATGTTCTATATATAGGAGGATCCATCTATATGTACAACATCGAAATTGGATCTGTTTCCCCAAGTTGGGACACCCTTTACCTCTCGGAGTCCCTGGAGTTTCCGCGAGCTGAGCACATTATGCTTGGTCTACACATATATATATATATATATATATGTGTGTGATGAGGAGAGCCACATTCGGATGCGGTGCGCACGGACCTGGCATTTATACACATTGAGAAGAAACGAAAAGTGAAGAGAACACGGCGCCCGTACGAAACTCGATCACTGTTTGCGGTTCATCCCCCGCGTAACCGAAGCATCCCCGTCCTCAAGCAAACACTCGTTCTCTGTCTCTTATTTCCTTTCTCTCTTTCTGTCCCTCTCACCATGAGATAGAGTTCGCTTCAGGGGTAGATTTTCTCAAGCCAAGCAAGTATATAAATATAGGTCGATAACGTGAAGCATGCATCACGAATTCACGAGAGAAATGATAAAAGCTGCAACGGACTGCTGCTCGTCAGTGCAAAACTTGGTTCGCGAACCGCGAATATGTCGATAATCCGACAAAATTACGATAACACGATTGGCTTACGAAAATTTTTAGGTTTTTCCTCCTCCAAGCGTAACCCAACAAACGACACTGCGCGGCATTCCTCATGCCAAGATAATAGAAGGCACGCAGGGTCGAGTGAAGAAAAAAGCTTCTGCGGAGGTGCTGCACGAGAATCATATGGAAAAATAAATATTCTGGACAATGTACACTTGGAGTAAATAGAAGGATCCCCCAATGTATTAAGTCCCATGCAACGGTGACTTTAATCTCTCGTTTTTCGCATTGATTCTCGCAAGACACCCTCTCATTATGTATCAGGACAAGGAAAGGTTAGTAGAGGGTGTACAAGTTTCGTTCCCGTGGAGACGTTTTTTTTTTTTTTTCATTTAACGACCGTATATCCGTCTCTTCATTTTTTTTCTCCATCTTTCTCGCATCTCTTTCGGTCTCGCGTCTCTATCTTTCCATTGAGCAACGATATATAGCACTAATGTACATCGAGCCAAAGGGAAATACATAAAAACGAGGCAAAAGAATGGAAACGAGCGAAATGCCGCTGACAAGGGCGCGGCTCGTGATTGCTGTCGCATTGTGAAAAGCACCCGGGCGCCTGCTACGCTCCTCTCTCTCTCTCTCTCTCTCTCTCTCTCTCTCTATCTCTCTGTAGACTCCAGGTTGCGTTATAAACGCAACGCGCGCGTGCATTGTCGTCGAGAAATACCGTGAATGAAGCGAGCCAAGTCGTACGCGTAGACGAATGAAACGTGGGAGGATCCGCCAAGTCCCCGAACGAACGATCTATGGGGGGCTTACGTTTATGCAGAGAGGGGGCCAGGGGCTCGTGGGAGGAGGCCAAATCAGCAGGGGACAAAAATTAAACCCAAGAGACAATGGGTCAAGCGTCCATACAACTTTCTCCATAGGAAACACCAAACACGCCCCCACCCTTATGTCTCCGTTAAAATTTGTTTCTCCTCCCGCGATCGATTCACATTCGCCAAATATATATATCGCGAGTCGCCGTCTCTATTTCACTAAATTACTCTCCAGCTTTCTTCGCCGACAGAAATTTTCGCTCAAAATTGACAAATCTTTTGTTTTATATCCAAGTACATTTTTTCTGATTGCACGAGTCAACAATGCCCGTGAATGTACTCGAATGTTAAAAGGAAGAACCGCTCGAGGATGTTCGGAAAAGGAAACACGCTCTTTTTACAAGACTCCGAGGTCGAAGTAGCCAAATTAGTGACTTTTTCCATTACCTAAGAAATGAACACGCACGAGATAGCGGAATTTCCGTTGGTTGCGGTAACTGGGAGTAACACTGTGGAAAAATTGTGTTGAAGCATTCAGTGACTTCCGGTGAAAGCTAAAAACGTTCCTTGTCTCGTGTACATGCTCCTTGTTCGTCAATTTTGGACGACGAATTTTTAAAAGTATGGAGACAAGATTTTTTAGCGTTAATCGGATTTTTTTTTCAGCCACGATCGCGTGGAATCCACGGAGTTTTAAGGTTTCAATGGATCGTAGGAAACGAGAGAATCGCGATACCCAAGCTCGAAGGAACGAGCGAGCAAGAGCAAGAGAAAAACGCAGTCGAAACGGTCCTTGGCGCCGTGCGGTGCAGAGACGCAATTGAATCAGACGGTCGTGACCTACGAGGACCGCACGACGACGATGACTGTCGGTCGAAGTGCTCTCCCGTCCAGTAAACTTGTAAAACAATAAAAGCTTCCGGCCCGGTTAGGAGCCCGTGTCGTTCGTTCATTCGCGACGAGCTGCTAGCCAGTTTCCCTTTTTAACGCCGAGCTGCTACGGTACATCGTCCGAGTTTGGCCTCGAAGTCTCGTGTCTTCTTCCCCCTCGGCATCCAACTTCCTACACTTTTTTTCATCCCGCCTTTCCCTCAAACAGGGAAACGAGCACAAAAAATAAAAGGAAAGAAAAATTCGACATGAAAGTTAAATCGAGTGAAATGACGGGAAGAATAAATATTGATTCGGATTCCTGGCGCTCGAAAATTAGCGTAATCCTCGGCCTGGATACAATTTTGCGAGAATATTCGCAATTTTTCATATTTAACTGTCACTATCGCAATTTGTAAGTAACAATAAATTTTTGGCGATTAGAATAAAAATACTAAATTACGAATAAGTTGTAAACGCGGAAGCAATTCGTCCCGATGTCGCGTAATGCGGTACAACGAAAAAAAAAAATGTCCATCTCTTCGCGTTCCTTCAGAGTCGCGTGAAACGAGCCATGCCGAAAAAAAAAAACGAAACGTTCGTCGTATTAGACGATAGTGCGCAAATCAGCCGCGGTAATGTCGCGAGAGCACATCGTAGCGAGGGTTGCGGGTGGATCTTGATAGGGGGATGAATAAAAAAAAGGGGTCGCTGATAGAAAATGCTTACGAAGTGAAATACCGATATAGATGTGTATGAAAGAGTCGGTAGAGGCGAGAGGATATGTGAGGAGAGACTAAACGTCCTGGGACAAGAGACAGAAGAGCGAACCGTCTCGTACGCCCCTCCCGGAAGTATTTTTTCCAAGTCGATGGTCATGTTTGCTAGGAGCGAAGGGGGCAAGTAAGCGAAATGAAAATTTCGCATCCAAATTTTTTTTCTTCATTTCTATGACGTGTATATGTATATCGAGAGTGATGAATGGGTGCGAGATATAACGACGAAAGAAACGACGCGTTGGAATGAGGAAAACTGGTGCGGATGTACGAGACACATTCACCAGCCAACGAGGACAATACCCAAGCACCCTGTCACTCCGCGTTAATTTGTACCGACTTCAGAATCCCTCTTGTCCCTTCTCGACTCTTTTTCTTCTATATTTTCCATAACCATCGCTCTTTACGCCCTTTCTCTTCTTATATTAAACCAACTAAACCGGGAGCAATCGACGCTAATTGCCATCTCTTATTACAAGCATTTCATCCCAAAACTGGAATATCTTCCAAAACCCTCGATCTCAGAAAATAATTACAAATTTTTTCAAACCAAACAAATTTTCGCTCAAATTCGAAATAAAATGGGATTTTCATTTTTTCCTTAAAAAAAAATGACTTTTTTTTTTAAGGGGCTCCGACCGAAATAACTTTCATTCGGTTAGTCCGACGAATTGCGTCTCGGAAGAGAAATTATCATTTTTTTTTGACTCGATCTCTTAATGACTATTTATTCGAAGGACTTGAGAAAAAAGGTAACAAGGGAGTCCCGTTTTTCGATAGAAATGTGTAGTCGATATAGGTCAGCGGGCTCTATTCAGAAGCTCTCGGAGTTTCATCCTCGAGGAACTCAAAAAGGGAGTCTCTTTAACCGCATCCATTGGAGTTTCCTAACCACCCTCTTGTCACGTCACTATTATCGAGTCCTTCGAATACATATCCGGTGGCCGGAGCTCGCGAAAAGAGGGGATCCTTTAAAATTCGAACGGTGCTGATTTGGGCCGATGTATATACTTCTGGAGAAACGTGCAGGGCAAATCGGAAGTTCCAAAGGGACGGAAATAGCGACCAGGGGTTAATGGTGGAATTTTCAGCTTGGGGATGAACCGGAACATTGTTACACACAAAGAGGACTCGAAGGACAAATGCGGCGGACGTCGAGCGCCCTTATTATTGTGTCGATTATTATGTGAAAAGTCGAGTTGGCGTATTGTTGAAACTAATCGTTCCGAAGAGCCAATCTTTATTTCGTCCGTTCTCATTTCACTCGATAGCCTTTCAAACTTTCGAACGAACGGACAACCAATCCCAACCATGAAAGAATCCCGTCAGCTAAATCGCAAGGAAATCTCAAAAAAAAAACGGACGATTCACGTGAAAAATCTGCAAAACGAGACACGCGACCGATCGAATTCGTCGTTTCTCGCGTTGTTTTTTTTCATTCAATAGTTTTTTTGGATATCCGCTGCGATAGTTCGACCAGCGAAAATAAAAAAATTGTCCGAGAGACGTTCGAATGATTTTGAGGCTCGCCCTGACTTTTATTGTATAGGCAGTCGTTCCAGATTGAATATAAAGAATCGCGAGGATAAAAATCGTTACCTCGTAGACTCTTATTGTTCCGAAATTCATTGACACGAATCCGAACCTGTCTGGCGAGGAAAAGTGTATCAAAAATTCTCAAGGGAGATAAACAAAGAGAGGCCGGAGAGTGAGTCGATCATGATGATGATCATTGTGTCAGTGAGACTGCCGGGCGGCTTATGTGCATCCAAAAGAGCTATCGGGATCGTACCGAGGGGCTGCAAGTGTCACGAGAGAGAGGGCGAAGCAAAAGTCGCACAGATGCTCTCGAATTCGTTGATTCGGGGTTAGGTATACGTTATTTTATACGGTCCAGCCTTTGGAGGCCTTATGTCATAGGCATATCATAAATAGTGGGCGCGTGTTATTTTCTCGCTAGCGTTACTGTTTTATTGCCGGTGATGCTGTGGTGTGCAACGGAGCGCGTTCAATCGACAGCAAACACGATTATCTCTTGGAATATTTTTTACTCCATGTTTTTTACGTTTCTCTGTCCCTTTGGATACAGAAATGTCTCGGATTTCGTAAGAGAAACGTGTTTCCAAAATTCGTACTAACATTTAATTCATTATTTTTCGTATATTTTTACCAAATCGAAGAAAGATTTTATGTACTTTCGTCAATATGACATAAACGTTGGCCCTCTAACATTTCACTCTCGAGACAGTGCAGACAAAAAGTGATTGGGATGAAAAACTTTTCGGTGCACTCTTATTATTACTCTCGTCACAATTCTTTCCCTCGCTGTGGCTTTCTCCCCAGCTCCAATAAAGCAACGAATGTTCTTCTTGGTTCCGGTGTACTGCGTGATCATTCAGCGAGTCTGTGGCTGCTTGTATTACTTCTGTTTCCTTCGACACACATACACACTCTGCTACAATGATAGTTCGCGTGACTCTTCTCTCGCGACGAGATGATACCCCTAAACAGTGACCCCCGTTGAGAGACAATCAATCAGACGGGCATTGGGCCTTGACTCTGTCCACATTGCGCGCCCTTCGTACCTCCCTCTTCAACTCGACTGGGTATATGTTTGTACAAACGTAAAGCAATGCATACTCTCTGACTATAGATCAATCGTGCCTTTACTCTATTTTATGACTTCCCATCACTATTTCCATGACTTACTGGCCGCTACGTAAATGATTGAGTTGCGTGCAAAATTAATAAACGAAAATGAATGAAAATTACTAATCCGAGCATTGGCCCGGGCCAAAGATCCTCAAAACCGGAAATTTCAATGGCTTTCGATGGAAAACCAAGAATTTATCGATCCTTGAATAATCGATGAGCCTGAAGTTTGCATCGACGCAATGCCACCAAATTAAAAAATATATATATAAATAATAATAAAAAAATCAAAATAAAACTAAAATAAAATATTAAAATGAAAAATTAAAAATAAATAAAAATCAAAAAGTGACGAATGATTTTTTATTTCGACTTTTTTTTTCATTTCATGGCATTGCGTCGATGCAAACTTCAGGCTCATAGTTATCGAACGCTTTCTGCGTCGGGGGAACTTCAATTTTCACGAATTCGGTGTAAAGCATTTGGACAAAGGATTCTGTAAGATAATACACGCGAGTCTTAAACAAACAGTGTCTATATTATCGTACTCCAGCATGTGCGTTTGGGTTCTGTATTACTTGACGGGGTTACCGGGTTGGTCTCCCTCGGGAGATCTCGTTAGATCATTGAAACAGCGATATATGTTGGAGACGAATAAATGGGAAAACGGAACGAAGAAGAGCGTCATAATTAACCGCAATCATCGACGACAAACACGAAGCCGGCGTGCACGCGCGCACGTATACGTACGTACGTTCTTCGAGCGGACAATCCCAAGGGATGAGATTGTACACAGCGATATACATGTATAAACATATACAGGGTGTCGCGTTTAAATTGATAAAGAAAATGATCTGAAAATAATCGGAGGGTCCTCCCGAGCGTTGTGTTGGCGAAAAGTTGGCAAATTTGCCAGCAGAAATTTCTTTTTTTTTTCTCTGCCTGATCAAGAGCGCGAGCCTCCAAGATTTTTCGCTTGTCAACGTGATCTTTTTTCCATTCATTAAAATAATTAACCCGGTACACGTAGAAATTTTTGGAACGTTGAGAAAATCGACGATTGCGCACGCGACTTGTGGTTTGCCGATTATTCCCTAAAGGGAATACGAATAGGCGTATATACGTACATCGAGATATATGGCAGAATCTCGATCAATATTGATATTCCACTCGCAAAAGATATTGCGGCACAAGATACTTGAAATATTCTCCACTTAAAAATCTGAATATTCAACTCGACGTTTTTTTTCCTCTATTCCCTCCTTTCGAACTCTGATCAAATTAATTTCACGGGCGAGAGGAGTTATCTGAACGAACTAGGGAGCGCGATGATAAGCAAACATGGCCAACTTTATTCCACGCGGCCTCTCTATATTTTTTCGCAATTTCCGATGCTCCACGCGAAGAGAAAAAACATAAAAAAAATAAATAAATAAAAATAAATGGAGATTCAGGTATAAAGGACAAAACGCAAAAGACAGTTAATTTTCTTACTGCTTTCTTACCTCCGAGAATATTCTTTTTACGCATTTCGGCGACAGTATTTCTTAGTCGGATCTACGAATTTTGATGTTCTCCAAAGCTGCTGGATGCTCGTCATAAAAGCCAAGTCTCCTTGCGGCGTCGAGGCATAACTTTGTAAGCAAAGTACAACCTCAATGATAATATCCACACATGCACACACCCGCATCCACACAGACATACTACGTACAACGAATGATTCAGGAGGGTGTAGATACTCGCGGCTGCTGAAAACGTAACCAAGAAGCAAAAAGAGAGCTCACCCTCTTTTCCCTCATGCAATGATCGTCACGACACAGATATGCTTTTAGCGATCGCGAGAGGGGTTGCTCGTAGGGGCCATGAGACGACGTCTCGGATCATACATATACGTACATATATTCAATGAACCTAAGTGTGGGCGAGTATATATATATATATATGTATATATATATATATATATATATATATATATTAGAGTATAGTGCACCTATTCTATGTACTATATACCCAGCGCACATAAGTTTACATTATGTATAACAACGAAAGTCTGTGTACATATAAACCTCAACGTATATGTAACCACCAACACACGTTTCGCGTACTTTTCAAGCGATGATGGAAATGTGACAACGGCGAAAGTGTAAGAAAAGACTTTGGTCGAAGGACACTCGAGAAAGCTCTAAGGGATCGAGCCAGAAAGCAGCTTTCCACGATGACCACGCTGTCGAAAATTATTCCACGATGCATCGCTCTTCATTCTGTTCCATGTACAGTGTGCGATATTATACAGAAAAAATGCTATTTTTCAATAAAATAATGGTCGGTTCTTACTTCGGGTCAATTTGACCCGAGGGTCTGCAATTTCGTAAATATTTTGTATCATCATTCTATACCATGTACAGTGTCCGATAGTATTCATAAAAAATGTAATTTTTCAATAAAATGGTCAATTCTTGCTTCGGGTCAATTTGACCCGAGAGTCTGCAATCTCGTAAATATTGAAATATAGTTTTGTTTAAAAAAAATGGACTATTGCATTTGCTGGAAATTCTTTCGTCAAACGATGAAAAATTACGATTTTACTGAGACTTATCAGGAGCACGAAAAAAAAACAGCTTTGCCAAATTTTAGTTGACGTACGAAGGACGTGGAGGTATAAGAAGAAAGTTTAAATGATCGTAATCCGATGAAACTATAACGTGCAATCAAAATCTTGATAAGAAGAGCTTTATTCAGATATTTATATGGAAATTCGCATGTGTATATCGAGATTGTACACTCCGATCTCGATGGGGCTGTACGTGATACTTCTGGCACTTGTAGTTTCATTCTTTCCTCCAAGGGCTCTTTGACAGATCAATTAAATCACTGCAGTGCGTGATTCAACTGAGTGAATAAGAGCAATCACGAATCGTCGCGATACTTCGATGCGATATACACGCGGACTTGGCGTAGATACAGGAAAAGTCTCATCGAGACGACAATTAAATACATATGTGACATTTCCTTTGACAGCGTTGGAAACCTCAAAGAGATTCGAATCGTCTTCGTGCCTCTCGAGAACAACAAAAAGCATATCAACGTGTCTGTATGAGTGAAAAGAACGAAGAGAAAAGATTCCGGAATTTTTCTTCTACAGTTCGATATTCATTCAGATCATTCGCAGCAGATTTTGTGTCTAAAAGCTTCAATCATTGTTTTTCCTGTGCTTGTTTACTGCGCTAAAGCCAATAGACATCACTGTGTACAACAGCACCTGTGTAACCTCGAGAATCCAAACGTGCCAAAGGCAACAGCACAAACATCGGCTTGTATACATCCAGGCTACATGTATTTACATCTCCATCCGTATATGTACTTGCAATACCGTTCCCTCGCTATCCGATGTACTGCTTAATGATAGTCTCTGGAATCGTGATCAATGCGCCCTCGATAATATCGTTGCGGCGCTCCAGTTTCGCAGCTAAATAGATTGAGTGATTCATCCACATGGGAATAAGGCAATAAAATTAACTTATAAATTTAATTCTCAAACTTGGGCATCAGAACTCAAACTTTTAGCTGTGAAAATTTGTGCGCGGTCGAAATTAAAATTTCTCCTCATCGTCCTTTTGCTCCAAACTTATGCGTAAAACGCCTGCGATGAAAAACAAAATGCAAGATCGCAACGAAAGCTATACCGTTTTATCGATGATTTGTTCATACAAATTTTTTGAGCCGATATTCTTTTTGGTGCGCACAACTCAAATAACCAACCACGCCACAAGGAAAGAAAAATTGTTACGTTGCATATCAACGATGCAAACTTCAACGTCACGTTTTGGAAAAGCCTGGCTCTTGAAATCTCCACTGCAAAAATAAAAATTACGATTCTGACTTTGTGACGAGGTCTGCTCGTTTATTTACGTATGAATATTCGTCAATGATGCAGAAATGCATTGAATCGCAGGAAAATTTTGTGAATTATACAGTGGAGATTTACATCGAGACTGATGTACTGTGCAGAGGGAACCGTAAAGCTTGAGATCGTTGCTGTGCCAATTCGAGTTCGACGTTCACGTTAATTTTAACGTGGCGCGTGTCTGTATGCATTAAAAAATTTGTATCATTCAAATTTCGATGTTTTACAGGTTATCCGTGCGAGGTAGATCGACATCGACTGGTGTCGCGATATAAGAGAAAAAAACGGAGAGATCACAGGGACTGAAGAACCCTCGGGGCTTTCGAGACAAAATATATGGACGTATAGTCGAGCACACTTCTAATGCTGATTTAATCAGAATCTATAGGGAACACACAAAGCTTACGTATACACACGATGCACTTGCCGACCCCTGTCCGAAAATGCGGATCAACTGTTACATTCACTTACAGTATGAACTGCAAGCGAAAAACTGCCCCCCTTAAGGGTACACGAGCCCCCAGCGGACTGATTAGGAGACGTAATGATTGTTGATCGATATCAACGTGTTCTTAATTCATTGTTTCACTGACTTGCGTCATAAATAGCTCCACAATCGTGCGGAGCACCGTCCAAATCAATTTCTTCTCATTATAGTCTTGTTTTTTTTATCTATAAACGTATATGAAAAAAAATGAAAGTTTTTTCGTTCATTTTAGAAAAGCACAGTCAGGATAAAACACTTTACTGCTTTCCGGCTCACCGATGCGCTTTTGTATTGGATTTCTTGATGGTTCGATCGAGTGAATGGCATAGAATATATATATATATATATATATAGTCGGTGTCCGAAGTTGTATGGGGACACACGCCGCGATTCAAGCCATATGGCCTGTATACACGCCGATTATTACATTACGTATGTAGGCACAGGAATAATAATGAAAGGGGACTCTCGGTGACTCTCTGCTTCGGAGCAAACGCGCTTTTCGAACGAAACGCAAGTTCAAAGGGGTGCAGCAGCAGCAGCAGCAGGGTGAAGAAGGGCAAGCTGAAGAAAGAGAGAGAGAGAGAGAGAGAGAGAGAGAGAGCGAGGGATATGCATGGTTGCTGGTAAAATAAGTGGGGGGCAACGTCGCGACGCATATTCTCTCTCGTTGCGCTTTTGCGAGGAGGACAAATCGAATTCATTATCGCGAGAACCTCCACTCCGCGCGCTGTATCCGGAAATTTTCCCCATCCCCCTCCCTCCCACCCTCCAAATCGTGTCCCGATCTCTCCTGCTCTTCATTTCCAACCTTCTGTACTTATATATACGCCCTCGTATACCTTCTTACCAGTCTCCGACTCGCTTTGTGCGGGGTGACTAACCGAATTCGATGAACGATAATGGAACCACCGCCCCCGTTCGGTCTGCCTGCTTTACTTACATCGACGAGAAAGTATACGTCCGAAGCTCTAAATATGAGCCACCGACTCTCATTCCTCACATCCTACATATATATCCTTGTCCCATCGATGCGGCAACACGAGGAATTTCAGCAAAACGTAATTTGAAACGACTAATTGCGTTAGCCAAATGGCTTGCGAACAAATTTCAAGTTCACGCTATTCCCTCCCGGAATAATTCACATTCAGCCGCCCGCTTATGTCCATTCTTTGTACAGTAGTAAACGGTCAACTTCCGGTAAGCCTTCCAGGACAAACAAGTCCCGGGGATTTACGTACTCGAGAGTAAATAAATCAAACACTGACTTTTTTCCAAATTGATCTCTTATCGTTCGGATAAACACGGCTACTTTTAAATCGAACTAATTATTGGAACGTCAATGTCAATGCTCAAACAACGCAATTTTTTTTTTGTTTTTCTTCTCTGGGAAATCCGAGAACAGTTGGAAACGGAAAAAATACCTGGATGAGTGTCAAAAAATAAGAAATGAAGAGTGAAAGCGAGTAGGGAGAGAGAATGAGCGCGGGAGGGGAAAAGAGCAAAACCAGGGGGTGTTTAATCCCATATCGTGAATTCGTATCTGCCACGTCATTGGAGCCTCCTTCTCTGACGCCTTTACCTTGTCCTCGGACTCTCGTGTACAAGCACGCGTTTGCACATGGCATTCCATGCCAACGTAACAAAAAAAAACCGCTCTAAATGTTTTCCTTAAAAAATCGAATTTTTCAAAGTCGAAATTCGGTGGAGCGAATTTTCAAAGTTTCGGAAATGAGTCCGAGGAAATCGCCATTGACCGATCGATCGTTTTTATATTTCGTAGTCGTTTTTTTTTTTTCATTCCGACCGAACGCTCTTTACGCGGTGCTCGCTGTTTTCCTCTTTCCCGATATTTCACCTTCGCAGCGTAAACCTCGCGTCTACCTTTCGGCCAAGGCGAAATACATCCCTCGTAGCTCCCTGCAAGCTTTCCTAATCTTTTTCCCAAAATCTTAGATACGCCCTTTCCGCGCCCCTTATCTCGGATCGTGACCGTGAGGTTCTTATTTTTCGAACACCAGATCAAAGAATAAAGATACTAATACGAGGACTTAAGGATCGTGCGTCGCAGCGGCGAAAAAGTATGGGAAATTTTTCATTTTTTCGTCAATACTCAGACTCGAAAATGCACAAAAAAAAAAAACGTCGTCGATTTCGTTCCATGGGACGAGCGTTTTTATTTCATTTCTCGAAAGGATTCTGTGTCGTGAGTGTGAGACACTTTTTATAATTTGTCATAGCACGCACAGTGTTAATGAAGAAATTACCAAAGCCATCGACGTGATAATTAACAAGTGTGAAAGCACCCGGAGGTCGTGATGGACAGGAGGAACCTGTAGTTTTTAGCGATGCTGCCGTACAACAAAGCCCAGAGTCTCTTGCTGTCAAAGCCCTTTTTTAACATCTCTTGCGGCTGCCGAGCCGGGCGATAGTAATGGGATATACGAAAAATGAGGGCGGGGCCGGAACAAATCGAACGGCAGCTCTCATCAAACCATGAATGCAGAGTGCTCCGTAACCTGCCTGTCGAGTTTCTCACCTCTGTTCGTATCAAAAGAGAGCACGAAAGGGAAACGGCCAGAGCGAGAAAGAGAAAGAATCTCTATTGTCGATTAAACTGTATCTGGCCACTTATGTTACGTAATACATTGTCGCGGCTGTGCCCATCGATGAAATCCATAATGGCTTCTCAATATTAATCCCGTAAGAGAGAACGTATGTCAAATGAATGAGAGCAGGGCGTTGAAAGAGCCAAAAAAAAAAAAAAAAACACTCGGTCACACGTTGGTTAATGCATAACGGGAATGCATAAGCAAGAATTTCGATACTTTCGCCATGGGAAGCTGGCGGTGGCGAATCAATTAATAAACTAGAATAGACAACATTTTCTATGACGATCTACCCTTGTCCGTAAAATTTCGAAGCCCCCGGAAGACTCGTAGAAAAATAATCTGAACGTGCGGAATTTTTATCGTAATCCGCAGGGTAATTGCTCGATAATTACGATCACAGGGAGCGAAATGATGATCGAGTCATAATCTGTGGGAACCAGAAACATTCGAAATATGCTATCGATATCGCATTTTCTCCGGTTTATATCAACGGAGTATATAGATATATGTCACGCTTCGGATAACCGTCAGAGTGTTATTGACAATAGTCTCAATTTCACGTGTGACGATCCTACTGACGGACCCACGGATGGAGATACGCGGAAAGCAAACGATGGGAAACTGCTGAAGACTCGAACGATATGTTGAGATATATCGCACGCGGGGGAGTACAATGTACATTACGAGACACATAAAGCTCAAAGGATAAGAGACAAAGGGGTGGAGTAATAACGCGATATTATATAGTGTCTCGTGTCTTTGACGAGTATCACGTTCCGCACGTCAATTTTTCTTCCTGGGTTGCAGAAACTCCCATTTTTGGAAATAAATAAATAAATTTTTCTCCACAATTTCATTGTAGTATAAAAATAACCGAATAAAGAAAAATGCTAATTTTTTTGTTCATTTTCGAAATCGTGGCAGTGCCGAGAAGCAAGTCAGCAAATCACGATCAGAGCTCGTGCTCATTAATCAAGATAAAATGCTGATTATCGCTCGATCGCTCGACTGACGAGATCGCCGGAATCATTTATTTCAGGCCCGCAAAATTACCACGAAATTAAATTATCGGAAAAATCTTTTTCGGTACGAGAAAATTGAAAAATCGAGTATCGATCAAAAAAGGCAAAGGTTGACGATATGCTCGAGTGGAAACGAAAATATTATTCGTCGCGGAATTTGGAGAGAAATTCCATGGACGAACCAGGAGAGCGAAGGAAAAGAAGACAAAACCGGATGAAAATTCAGTGCAATGCTCATCGGGGACTAAAAGTTTGTGAAGAATGAAGAAAATTGAAACGGGTTGGAAACGTTGAGATCGAAAAAAAATGATGGACGACAACGAAAGGAAAAAAAAAAAGTTCCACACCCCTCACTATCTCACAATCTTCCCTGTTTTTTTTTTTTTTTTTCTATAGGCACACGCCAATTGAGGTGTGCATGCGCAGGCAATAAAAATATTGATAGTCAAGTTCCGGCGAGGACGCCGGCACAATTGACTAATTATTCAACGTGACCGCACGCCGGATACATCGGGTGGGCGCTTTACCCAGTCCTTTGCATCATCCCCTTAGGTAACGGACGCATGTCTATGCACATCGAGGGAAAAAAAAAAAATTGTGGCTATAAAGTGGGCGGTCACGATCGCTAAAGCGACGGAAAGATGCCGCTGATTGATGAGACATTCTCGTAAAAGCGTTTCCTCCATACGTGTATACAACACACACATTGTGTGGCATAGCGTATTGTATATCATGCGGTATCATAATAAATCTGTGAGTAAAGAAAAAATCGGGGGATGAAATATAGCAAAGGAAATCTTTGCTATTATTAATTCTCGGTTTACTTTGCTCGAATTCATGAGCTCGACTATGATTTTCTAAAATATGAAGAAAGCCTGGAAAGTTGATACAAAATCTGGATCCTTCGTCGCGCGGTTGCAAAATCAATGTCGAGAAACAATATCACACTTTGTTTGAAAATTGTTCGAGCGAAAGTAGACAATTTATCGAAAATCTCCATGAAATTAAATAAAAACTGATGCCACATCATGAAAACCAGGAAATTGATGTAATTAAGAGCCTGAGCCGTGCACGCTTCCTAAAAGTGCGCATTGGGTCAATTTGACCCGAAGCATTTTTTAATTTTTGTTTTTTTTTTGCAAAAAAAAAATTCGTTGGCATTAAATGCCAAACAGTCGGTGACGGAAAATTGTTGGGGTCAAAATGACCCAGTATGTATTCGAAGGGTTAAAAAATATTGGTGCGAATGGGATCGCGTTCTCAGGGGTTTGAAATTTGCGGCGAACATATTTGAATTTTTCAGTAGAGAGTGGCCGTGGGTATGAAGCCTCGGGGGGAATGATGGCATAAAAGTTAAAAACGAATAATCGAAGAATATTGAGGGTGCAGTGTGAAACGATTGACGTTTTTTTCCTCACGGATAAAGCAAGAGGAGGGGCGGTTGGGTGAGCTATATGTATTAGTCTCCGCGGAGTGTTACACGTTGCCGATTATGGAGGCGCTGGAAGGACACGTGACTACGTCACAGGCTCGTGGCGTCGGCGAATCGTCGACACCCTCGTTCTCATTGACACGTGACTTCCAATCAAGCGATGCATTGTCCGGTTTGGTTGCTCGCCCATACGGACAAGTTCCACGTTCGTAAACTGCCATACCGTATCGTACTCGTGGCTCCGACATACTTCGCGTATATCGTGTTCCATGTTGTTCCGAAGATTCAAATTTATTATACCGCACGAATTGATCAACGTCGCGCTTTTTCGAATTTAAATAGAAGCGATCGTCGACGTTCACGACATCATTTCGATATTTTTTTTTTTCCCAATCTTTTACCCGAAAATTATAACAAATTAAATATCGTCGTCGAGTACAAACTTTGCATTAAATTTTTATATCAAGTGTGTAAAGTTTTATATTTTATTTTTTTACAAAGTTGCCTGGGAGCGGGACACTGACAAATGACGCGCGTGGCTTGAGATCCGCGTGCCACGCGACGTCTAATTGACACTACCGTGACGTCACGTGCCGCACATCACGAAGTTGCGGATGTATGACCATAGAATGTTCCTCAAGCTCAGCTGGGACATTAAGGGGAAAACCGTATATGGGATATAAAAACATAAAACCAATGATGATGAACTAAAGTCACTTCACCGCGAAAACAACACACGAATAGACGGAAGTGGGAGGCTCGGAAGAGGAAACTTTTAGCGATAAACGCTGAAAAGGCGCGCCTATTTTTTCCTTTGGCAACAAAATTTCGTAATAATTGCGTGAGATGAGGCTTTTTTGAATTTTCGAAAAATTCGACGCGTCAAAGACATCGGTCATCGGACTCGCCGCAGCAATAATAAGCGCGCATCGCCACAAGACAATAGTTTCGAAATCGAGGGAGTTTTGGCAACTTTAGCTGCATGAGAATGAACACGGGAAAGCGAGTATTGAATTAATTGCTAAAAGGGTCGCGTGGCCGTCGGAAGTTGGTCGAATGTGCGGACGATATCCGGAAACCAACGTTGAACATGGTTCCGAGGTTCTTTTATACTCGCCATAGCAAACGATCAGTTTCATCGTGCACGAAATGGTAAAGCTTCCGCACGGAGGGACTGGACATTTCGAAAAATTTATAGCTGATTGAAAAGTCCGTACGGGAGCTGTGGCTAAAAGCCAATTTTCAGACACAATTTCGCCGTGTCGATCACAAATTTCAACAGAAGCTTGTTCGACTTGAAATATTACAAAAAAATATTCGTATCGCTTTTCATGTTTGTAGCTTTTGGCACGACGTAGAGCCGTGTAAAATCCCAAATACTTGTACATCGTGTGCGTTGTATACGTGTGTAACGGACTAAAGCGGGTTAACGGTCAACCATTGTATTGGGCAAAATATTTATGTGCCCGAACGTTATATATGTGTCGATGAATAAAGTTCTTGCCATGTTGACCGGATGAAAGCCACCGGATTTGTTCCTTCCACCATCAAATTTATGTGGCCCATTTATTGCAACGCTCTATTCAATCACGTGGACCCACGAAATTCCAAAAACGATTTTTGCAATTGCGTTTCCTTGGAAAACAAACGAACAAGATTAAGGTTAGTGATTAGTCGCTATCTCGCCAATTTTCGAAATTGAATTTCTTAAAAAGGAAAAGCTCCATTATTGCCATTTTTTGGCGTCCGCTGACCAGGGCCTTTTTTTTTTTGTTTTGATTAGTCAAACGACAGCGGAGAATTTTCATTTCGAAAATTCGTGGTGAGTCTCCGCGACTGATCCTTCACCTCAATCCACCCTGAATTGAACAATTTTCTGCACGAAAAATCTGATCATCATCGAATATTCTTGAAACGTTGTAAAAAATTCAAAAATTCATGTGGGACTTAATATTAAAAATTGGGCGATTCGACGTTATTCTGAGAGATCGCACGATCGACTCGTCGTAAATATGAAATTATTCAACTTCGATGGGGTTAATGCCCTTTCGATGCCAAATATTTCGAACGTTATCGAGCGAATTCCCATGTTCTTTTCAGCACGAGCGAAAGTTTTTCATTTCCTTTCGGTAGCGGATTCTCTCCCACCGTGTGCGGACGATTGTAAAGTTATAAAAACACGATTATTCGTGTATTTACAATACAAGCGTAATAACGTTGGATTTATCGTTGCCCGTGATGACGATAAGATGTGGATTGTAGACAGTAAACAAAAAGATTTGTTTCCGGGGTGTGCTGTTGAATATATTGGGGGACGACAGTAGGTTTGGATTCCCGTTGGCTGATCTCCCTGTCGATCTCTTCCGCCATTATTACCATTATTATAACAATACATCGTAATCCGTCCTGATGTCACGCGAATATGTCAAGGTAATATGCATGCGAGAGGATTTGTATGGAGCGGAGACGATTGGTCATAGCGCGTCGTTCTTATCAGCGTCACGATCTTTGGCTTATCGGATTCCGAGTCTTGCGGGGGTGGTCGAACAGTCGGAGGGTTGTTTCAGGCGGAATAGAACGGAAGGACGAGAGACTGGAGGAGTAAGCGATGAGCCATCGAACGACGCACACGTTATTTCGGTCGCGGCGATTACTCGCACTCTCAAAAGGGCGTATGGGCCACCCCGTAATTATCAAATTTATGACTTTCCGACTTCGGACACGCCGTACAAGCGCGTTATACCCAAGGTACACGTTCTCGGACACATACACACAGAATACGCGGCATGTAGGACCGTATGAACGCGCGATGAGCACTCGACTCGCCATATGGTCGAGATGGCCAGCTGCTGGACGATGCGCGAGCGCGCTTCACGTCTTCCACGTGCGGCGGCAACCATCGCACATCTATCGATATATGTCGAGAGATTTGTTGTATATAGTCCCAGGAATTTAAACAACTCACGCCAGACACGAAGCCTGTACTTGCCACGAGATATACGAGCCCAACATTTCGTATATATCATCCACGAATATACTGTCTTTACATAACTGTCGATACATGACATATATATTTATCTTAATATACGTACGAACATGACGAGAGCTTTCACGCTTTGTAAACAACCGAACAAATCGTCGATATATTGCATGAGAAATTTTCACGCGTCGAGTAAGCTCTGTAAGTACATTTTTGTAAACAATCGCATCAATTCCGCGAGCTATTTTTGCTGCCACATATCCAGACGAAGACGCAAAGCTTAATAAACGTCGTTTCTTGAAAATTGAAAAGAGAACATTTTCATTGAACTTGGTCAGACATTAATCCATTGAGACGAAAAATATTTTCCAATTTCATCGTGCAATTTTTTTCATCGTGCGTTTTTTGTCGAATCACAAATGTGTGCTGAAGGGCGAACCTGTAAGGGTCGTTTTTCACCAATTAAAAACAGTAAAACGTATTTTTATCAAACTTGGCCCGACGTTGATCCGACGAGACAAAAGATAAATTTCGATTTTATCGTGCAGCCGAATCTGTTGCGCGAAAAATATCGGAGAGTCCGTGAAAAAAGTATTTTAAATGTTGGAATTGTTTCGAGAATCGTGGATAATGCAACTTGATTTATTTTCGATGGAAAGTGATGGGTCTATTTACATTTCCGGAATTGAATTGCAAGATATTTAACAAGAGCGTGGGTGTGTTGTGTCATATGTCTCGGTTAATTCGTTCGAGAGTCGAGGCAATGCAGTCAGAGTTGTGTTTTATGAGTCAAAAAGGAATGTATAGATAGAAGCAACAGCAGCACATGAGAGCAAGAACCGTAACAGTTGGTACACCGCGAAATAGCGAGATATATACACATTGATAAGAGACGTGTGCCGGCACGTGCCGGATAAAAACAAAATGCTGCAAAGACGTATATACGCGTGTTACCAATATATACATAGATGTGTATTTATTACAGATGCAGTGAAGGCGTCTCGCTGGCATGAGATAGCAAGAGGAGAGTTGCCCATGCAGTTGCCCACGTGTCGCCGGCAGTGTTTATACGTTGATTATACGTTCCTTCCTTTTACCGCATCGTCGCTCTATTTTTTAGACAAACATTTGTTCCCTGTCGATCGACTTTTCCATGAATCGACAAATTTATCAAAAACTCATTTTTATTATTTTTTCTCGTTTTTCTTAACGCGAGAAAAACTAAATTATTTCATCAATGCGATCAATCGCTAACAATCACCGACCGGAAATCTATTTTATGTCAACATTTATCTCGTAAAATGTTTCCAATTCATTGTTTGCGTGCAATCATTTTGTATGCATATGTCCGTGTTACCATGTGAACGTAATTACCATCGGATGAGTTCCGGTCAAGTTATACGTACACGCACACACTAATTCTCTCTCTCTCTCTCTCTCTCTCTCTCTCTTTCCCAGGGATGCGTGTTTCATATATTAAAAAAAAAAAAAACAAGGAGCGACCCGATTATATCGAGGATTCGCGTGTTACACGCTCATCCCACTCGCTCATGCTCCAACTATTATTTCATCATTCATCACATACATAGAACCACACATATTCATATATTTAGTTATAGTTCGACTATAAAAGCAGCAGCGAGTCTCCCAGTTGGATAATGAAAATTAATTAACCGGGTCTTTGGATCTAATTAAGAAATTAAACAAATCAGTATATGCGAATCACATGGAACATTCATCTCCGAATATTCCGAACGAAATCGACCTCCTTCAAAATTTTATTCGATTCGTCAGCAAAAGAAAATCTGTACGAAGCGATAAATAGAAAATGGAAAATCTATAAAAAAAAAAACTAAAACATTACGATCTCTATGTTCAACTGTATAGCATGTCTGGAACATACCAGAAATAACATGAAAGTGTTATATACGTTTTGACGTCAGGCCTAAAGACCCCTCGTCGATGAGCAACGAGGGATCGACTCGAAAAATCTCTACCCTCGATACACACAGCCGAGAAGCTTCTCAGCCCTGCGGTCAATTAGTCAGTCATGCACGCGATATACGCATTGACTTGCCTGGCGCCCTAGCCATCTCGATTCTTTCGTGCTGCGGGCATTTATTGAAATTATCCAGCGCGTCCGAGCGTTCTAAGCGACGATTCAGAAATTTTTATATCTACAGAAATACTGGCGATTGTTGCTGAGCATTCGCACAAAATCGACAGGGACCATTGTTTTTTTTGTTTTCTTTAATATTAATTATCAAACTAAATTTCTAAATGAAACGTCAGAATTCGCGTTGACAGTTTCGAAACGATGATGTTTTGTTGTAATTTCCAACTCAAATTCATTTTTTTCTTTTACGGTCTAATTCAAAGATACATTGGCAAGCAGATTTGGGCTCCAAACAGTGCGCGAACGGGAGAGAGAGAGAGAGAGAGACAAGGAGATGAGAGTAAACACGCGGAAAAGTAACGACAACAAGTGGCGCGGAGTGAAGAAAAACTAAGATGGGAAAAATGTTTAGGGTCGCGTGTCAATATTGTGACTGCTGTGTAGGGGGCGTGTGTGCAAGAAGGATGCAGCGAGCCCGTGACCTTTTCCTGAAACGAAACGTCGCAAAGCAGTCAAGCCTCGAAAAGCACATGCCAAATGCGGCCGAATATTGAGAGATCTTTATGTATAGAGATCCGCGAAAGTCACGTGCGTATTTTCATAATTATCTCGCGAGCAAAACGTTCATTTTTCGGGCTCCTTGTACAAAACAAATCATTTTCTTAAGCCTGTCAAAAACCCAAGTTCCAAACATTGTGCAGTCATGCAGTTAACTGTAACCATAAAATATCATCAAAATCGCTCCATTGATAAATATGAGAAAAAAAAAAACACGGAAGAACGATCGAGAGAAACGATAAAAAAAAAATTGGAAATCACCAAAATTCCGGGGAGACTTGAACAGCTCGAACACTTTAGCATCCAATAATTACGGCACACTCCCGCCACTTTTTCCGTTTCGTCAACCTCAAATTAGTCTGGGAATAAAAAACGGCCGCACACGTATACATTTATGAGCATGTCATAATTGCTCCATAGTCCTCGAGAATTCTATTAAAAGCGAAGTAAGCGAAAGGGCGGCTTTAAAAACGTTCAAACGTCCTCCTTTTATTTCAACTTTTTCAAAGATTCTAATGACACAATGGCTAACGCACTTGCGTAATTACTCACACCGACCGGATATTCGAATCGACGACTTTTTTTTTCCTTTTTTTTTTTTTTTAATTTTCGTCCGCATGTACTTTAGTCCCCGTTCTTTTCCGTCTTTCCGAGCATATCCGAACAAATGGTGTTACAGTCCAAGACACAGGGCTATCGAATCCCATCATTTTTCTGAGAGAGTTATCTTGTCCCCTGTGTCTTTATATACGAAAAAAGGAGAGAAGAGCTTTTATAAATGCTGACGAGGCGAACTGCCACCATTGCAGAGTATATTTCTTAACGTTTTTAATTTTTTTACATTTTTCTATGTCTCGTTGTCTCACTCTCGACATATAGCAGGCATTCCTTACTCGTGCGGATGTATTGACCGCCCTTAAAAGTGGCCCCTTCACTCTTGATAATTACAGGCCGGCACTGAATCGCCAAGTCAACGCCAATTGGCTACCGGATCTCGCGTTAGCTCAACAATTTAACACGATCAACGTGTTTTTTTCATTTAATGTGGATCCATTTTCCTTTGCCTACAATTAGTCAAAATAATGATGAAAAATTTTGAAAATTCATTCTCTCTGCGTCCTTCCTCATCGATCTAATCAATTTTTCATATTCCGAAGTTTCGGAATCTCCGATTACGAACGCGCCATGACTCGGTATCCATTAAATGTTGAAACATTATTTTCCGCAACGAGAGACGACGAGAAGACAAAAAGACAAAGAAAAGAGGAAAGGAAGATTCGTCGTATCGGACATTTGACAGGTAAACGCGTCGAGGATTCCGATTTTCTTTGTGCTACACGAGCAACAGTGCCGAATGCAGGTGCCGCGCGGTATAACGACCGGAGAAGACTCGAATGAGTCGACTCGAATATGACAGCGAAACGTAGGCCGCAGCAAAAATAAATCTCGCAGATAAATATATATGTATATAGGTAGAATAAACGTGTGGACCAAAGCCGACGAGGAGGATGAGTGGCATGGTAGCGTACACCCGTTAGATCAAAGATCCTCGCCGCTCGTCCCAAAAATCTGACCACCAAAATCTGTATAGAGATACGCATATATGGCTACTACACTGTGTAAACATACGAAACACATATACACGTGAGTATTCACACATGGAGAACAACTAACGAGTAGAATTCATGAAAATCCCGAAATTTCATATTTTTTCTTCAATTTCCTTCAAAACGACCAAGCGTGCAATTCGAAAATGGACGTAAAGTAACTTTTCCTGCAAAAAATAATTGAGAAGGTGTCCGATCAAAATTTTGACAAAAATTAAATTCATTGGCTCGATTTGAAAGAGACGCAGAAAAAATTGATAATCCATTTTCAGTGACAGATGTTTATGAATTTTACTCTCGTTTTGAAAGGCTCGTTTGGACGACTATCTCGTGCGATCGCGTTTACTCGGCGTAAAGTGTACAGGGTATAAATATGCATTGGTGACGATAAAGGAGCAGGGATGAATTAAATGCAGAGGACCACTCGCGATTCGATCTAAAATCCTGTAAAGTTGAACAGTCGGTTTAGAACTATAGAGTAAGGATGGACAGTGAAATGCGAAGGAAGAAAATGCCTTTCGCTTCGTCTGAGAACGCTTCATTGTAGGTGTCAACCTGTCTCATTGGTTATATAGAAAAACGTGGTCTCTTTGGCCTCGTTTATTCTCTCCTTTTTCCCTTTGGCCTCTCGACAAAATCTCTTCATCGAGAAATATACATGATAAAGACCCGCCGCTCGTTCTTTCTTCACATACATTTATATATATATATATATTAATGCCATGTTTATCAATCGTTCGGAGTCTCTTCGAGAGCGAGAGCCTCTGGTATAAAATGAAATACAAATGAGACGCGAGGCAAAATAAATGTAAATTGTTTGTAAACATATTTATAAATAATAAATACATTAATTCGAGATAAAAAACACACACACACACAGACGCAAAACTCATTTTCACGAGAGGAATAACGTAAAAAAATTCGTCATAAAAAACGACAAGATCAATGACGAGGATGAAAAATGGGATTTTTGTAAAAAAATGCCAGCATCTTCGGATCCTTCGACCTTTAGGTTCGAGTTTGATTTTGGAAAAAATGGCGAGCGTGAATCGTCATAGCTGTGGAATAATGACCAAGTGCGTTAATCCTCAAAGATCCATGAGACATCGAACGGTTTGGTAAAAGATAAAAAGTACGATTTATGGACATGAATTAAAAACGTTGGAGATGATGTGAAGTTGAAAAAATGTGGAGTGGAGACAAAATTTCCAATAAATGTGTTGGTACGAAAGTTGGAAAAAGAGAGACTGTTTTGCAGACCTGCGCGGATGGCTCGTATCGATCGAAAGTTTCCAGGACCGAGACGCGCATAGGAGGTAGATACTCTATCGGTATATTAAACACAAACACACGCGTGCATTGACGCACAGAGACGCGTCCATGAAATATATATTTATACGAAGGATAATATGTATTTACATGTGTGGGTTATTGTCGATATATAACCGAAGAGAATATTCGTAGTCGTGTCTGATTTGGAGACTCTATAATGTAGGAAATGATATGAGCGGCGTAGAGGGTGGTTTGGCTTTTGATACGAGAGCAAGATCTCGTGGAGATAGATCGGAGAAACATGCTTTTATATAGGATGGTGAGTCTTGCAATAAACGTGTCTGTTCTCTCATGAGAGAGAGAGAGAGAGAGAGAGAGAGAGAAAAGACGCAGGCTAACAACCTAACAGCGTGTTAACCAGTTTGTATGTGTCGAAAAACGGTTGGTCCAGCAGGAGCAGGAGCAACACCGCGGCCTACGCTCGAGACTCAACATAGTCGCACACAAAGATGCGTATGAAACAATCGAAGATGCCAAGAATAACGGGTGAAGGGTGAGCGCGAGAGAGGCTTCCCGGATTTAGATCGGGGAGATCTAGTCTGGAAAAGATTAAAAAGAAGAAGAATAAGATGGAGATGAAGGAGAAGAAGAGGAAAGATTGAAGAGAGATAGAAAGTGGAGGAGTAGAGAAGGAAATGAGAAACGAAGAGGGAAGAAGCTGAGAATATTGGGAGCGAAGAGAGCATCGCGACGAAGAGTCGTCTACTCCGCTACAGTCGCATATGCCGAGCAAAACGAGTGGGAAACTGCCTACCCCAAGCTCCCTCCTCTCTCTCTCTCTCTCTCTCTCTCTCTCTCTTTGCCTCTCGCTCCGAATCACGCACGAGACGCCAGCATCGCTGCGCCAAGATATATACGCGGGAAACATCGCGCTCGCGGGACGCTGCTATGATGCGGCAAGGAAAGGGGCAAAAGGGAGGGATGAAGAGGAAGAATGGAGAGAGAACCAGCAAGAGGAGGAGAGCAGGAGGAGAGCACAGGACAAGCCGGGGGAATCCCGGTGGGGGTTGATGGGGAGAAGCTTTTAGCCAGGCTAGATGGTGCCGAGATAACGGCGCGCACCCAAGTGCAGAGTGCGCGAACGCTCTTCGTGTTACAATACCTTCATATACATATACACACACACACACACACACACACACACTTTATATATCTATCCACAAAGTAATATATATATGTTTACTTTCATGTATATACGATCGCGACGGTAGTGCCCCGGTCTACATATGTATGTTACGCTATGTTCTCTATATAGTATTGGAGCCACTATTGTCCCAAGCACATACCTACAATCTGACGCCACTAAAGTCGTCAAGTCTTTGCCCCAGACTCATTCTATACGCCATTTTGACTCAGGACCTTTCGATCATATATCCTTCGATATCTCTTTCATTTTTTTCAACTCCACACCAATTCGCCCTACCGCGACACATTCGCGCGATAATATCCATATGCGAATCGCATGGACACACATCAAAGACCTATAAGCCTGTTATGTACGCTCCAATGTACTTTTCTCTATGCCTGCATCATCCATGTATTATGTATCGCGAGTGAGTACTCGCTCGCGTTACGATCCACGTGTTTTCTCTCCCTCAATTTACAGCTTTTTTCAAATTTCATTCAAGCCTTACGTAGCAAATGCCACGAGCTCATTTGGTCGTCTCTGACTGTGCAGATCTCATGCGTGTTTAAAAAAACAACAATTAATCCTAAAGGAACGAAAAAAAAGCGGAAATATCGCAGGGACGAAACAAAAAATTTAACAGTTTTTGTTTTTGCATCCTTGCCGGTTTACCCAATCCATACATGCACAGAGAAAACTCGAACAAGTTTCTCGTAAAACTTCACTTCGCTAAATCCTCGAGTAAACACGCTTTCCCGTATTAAGCGGATATATACTCGTATTATCTTTTCAGGACTTTGCCGTAGGATTAACGGCGGAGAATTTGTAGCACATCGGCCGCCATCGAATATCGCCTCTTCGTCTTGCATCTTTTTCAGTCTCTCGCTACACGCAGAGACTGAACAAGTTTAACGTTTCTGAAGCAGCCTTATCGTAACCTTGAAAAAACAATACATTTTTTCATATACACAGCGAACAATCGATCTGTATATCTATATATATATATATACCTGGAAACCCATACCTTAATTATATGATGATAATGTTTTACTGAGCGAGAAAGAAGCCTGTCGAACGTATTCGATGGATATATATAGACACGCGTATCTACGATGAGCCCGAAGTCGTTGACGACCGAAGCGACGGATGACCGCGCGAGTGATCGTAAAACCTGGCGCCAGAGATCGCGCACGGAGTGGTCTCCACCAAAAGAGACAAGAATGTATATCCACTAAACGCCATCCGTCTCTGACGCACAGCTCGATTTTCCAGCAATTTTTTTCGGGACGCACCAATCCCTTGCTCGATCCTCGTCTTTTAGGATCTTTACTCGCGTGTCTAGTGAAGGTCAATGAGCCACGTGTCGCGATGATGCATTTTTTTGCCAACTTCATTTACTACTTAGCTTATCCTTGGCTTTTTCGTTGCTCACTAATTTTCCAAAAATTTGTGCTCAGCAGTAGAAGAAAAAAAAAAAACCACTCGTTCGCTCGTTTCAATGAAATTCGTTTTAATATTCAAGTTTATGAGAGTCACGTAGGAAACGCCACAGCAAACCCGGATGTAGATCAAAACATTGCGGGTACGAGATTCGGCATGTCGACGGAAAATGGTCAAGTGACGACAAACTTAATATACAACTGTCGCCTGCTACCCCTGACTCACTTACAAATGCAGCCAGAGCCAAATGCAGTGTTTGACACAAGTGGCCAATATGTGCAAAACTCAATTCTAATGGCGCTTCACTCAGTGTCTTTACAATTTTTTTTGCTACCTGCGGAGGTCGACAAAGTTTTACGATCAATTGTTTTCTTGGGAACGATCTCGAGACGTAACATTCTCCGTGGCTTATCAAAATTTGGATATAAAAGGTGGAAAAGTTCGGTTCTTTCAAGGCCACGGTCGACGGACCATTCAATGCGTTTAGCCTGGCAAACTAGCTCGCTCTCTCTCTCTCCCCCGGTTCAGACGCTCATTAGCGAGGTATCTCGGCCAAGTTATCAATGTACGTTTTGTACTTTGTACGGTGGATCGGAAGATATTTAGCCTGAAGATTTTGACGTCTTATCTCGAGCGGAACTGTCGAATCTTCGGGAAGGCCGAGCAGTGAGAAATAACTCGGAAAGACAAGGGAGAAATGAGGGAAAGAAAGATTCCAGGTGCAATGGAGATGTTGCATAGAACGGGAGCGATCGTTACTCGGCTATTTAGCCAGGTTCAGCCAAAAAGGGCCACTTTCCCTTCAACCATCCCGCCTCCGGCGTGATCCGCTTAGACCGGCCCGAACCTCTGTACATATTGAAGTTTGCGTGTCTACAGCCGATGTTCTTTCACCAGGTATAAAGTTTTGGCTCTCCGAGGAAAATGGACTCAATCTCCGACACTTTGGCCCACCAATTGAGCGCCGTTACGCCTTTACGTTCCATAGAAATTGACTCTCAAAGCCATCCACTTCACAGACTACCGAAATTGCTTTACTCCCTGTTTCCTCTTGTGCCTTATATTTTTGTTCCAAATATACGTAACCGCCCGTCTCAACTCGCTAACCCACTTTTCACGAAAAACCCAAAACCCATAATTAACTATGGAGTTCTCCCACGGGGTTATTGCTCAACTCCCATAAGTGCCTCGCATTTTTAATCCTTCGGGGTTTCACGTGGCCTGGAATCGTGACTGCGCTTTCTTGCAGCATGAACGAACCGAGAGTTTCCACCTTTTTCACATTTGTGAAAATTTATTTCATTACTTCTCATCCTCCGAGTGACTTTTTCCATCATTTTCACATGATACCGGCTACGAAAGGCTCGTGTAAGGGAAGCCTAAGTATTCGTATCATCTTGTCAATCAAGGGACCTGGTACGGAAGCATTTTTACAGGCTCAATGCCGAAAGATCCGCTGTTTTTCTTTACAACCATTTATTCCCACTTTTTCTCATTTTTCATCTCCGCTTCTCGTTTGCCCGCGGGAAATCTTGCTTCGTGTCAAAGGCCGTGCGGCGTAAACACAGACTGCTCTTTTCAAGTTGCCTGACAATCCGATAATCTTGCAAGATCGTTAACGCTTCAATTGCCAACTTTTCATTGACCTCGTATAGAAGAAAAATCATGGATACGAATAAAATGCGCATCGGAATCGTTTGATCGAGTGGGGAAAGGTTGTGCAGCGTGATAATCCATTGGGGCGTGGAGGAAGGCGCTTGCGCGAGATAATCCTAGGTCCAGAAACTTTCCAAAGAAAATGAGAAAAAAGAAATAATACTGGGAGAACTCTGGCACTCGGGATGTCCGATGGCGCGTGATGACAAAAACTGGGATTTCCCTCAGCAGTGTCACGAGGCACTCGACCGAGAACTTTTCGACGTTTCTCACTCGGACGAATCTTCCCCTTTGTTTTTTGTCCTTTTCATTCTCACAGCTTTTCCGCCTTGTTTCATTCTCGACGATCTCGCATGTACTTTCCTCGTGCTTCTTACTCTATTTAAACTTTTTTCCATCAACACAACCCCGGATCGTAAAAAGAAACGTCCAAATCACTGCAACAAGCGAAACGTGTTGCTCAAGAAAATCTGCAGCGAGACGTTTCCTTATTCTGCCATAAATTTCTTATTTTTCCTGCTAAATATTTCAGAAACAAAAAACAACCATCACAAAATTCAAATTCCGCATCCCTACGGGGAGCGAATGGATCTCGATAAATTTCCGTTGACTGCGTGCCCGCATTGCACATTTTTTATGAAAACAAAATGCGTTTTTTTGTTGTTGTTCAAAAACGAAAAAAGGAAAAAGAAAATATTAAAGTGAAAAAATGCCAACTCGATTGATCGATTAACCGTTTGTAAATTTCCTCAGGCCCAATGTGGAAAGACCACGGATGCGAACAATGCTCGCAAAGTTCTTCGTGACACTTTTCCATTCAGGCGTTGCGTGAAGCTGTTGTTCAAAGTCAAAAATCGGAAAATAATGGACATGCAGTGAAAAACAAAAAAATGAGAGAGAACGAGAGGGAGGGACAAGTTGTAGAAAATAGCAGAGACAGTCTCTTAAGCTGAATCCGTGCCGACAAAGCTATCAGCAAGCTGAATGCTTACTGCTGCTGGAACACATATTTTATACAGACATATATAACACGAAGGCAGATGCTCTCTGCTCTCTTTCCTGGCGACCAGAGAGTCAGGCTGTTGGAGCAACATATCGGGAGCCACTCGAGAAACAGCCCCTATACATATCTCTCCCTCTGTCTCTCTCTCGCTCTCTCCATTAGATATATATATGTATACATTTTATTCGAAGTAACTCGCGTGCTGCAGCGCAGTGTGCAGTTGTCTGTCGAGCTGCTCACTACTGCAATAATTCATTGCGGCTTTCGCGGAGCAATCACGATGTTATGTCCGATATGCATCGCATTAAATGCCCACGTGTGCATACGTGCGTTTGCGTATCCATTTATTTCTCCAAATACGAGTAAACAAATTCGCAAAAACTTTGACCAACTTTGTATGGTGTCATAATTAACAAAAATACGAAAAATTGAGCGATTAATTCGTCAATATTTATCACCGAATGTTATTCTCCATTTTATCTACACTAATACGTTCGAGTCAATTTATTTTCAGTCTCTTTGCCAACTGTTTGCTGAAAACCCGGAGAAACTCCATAAACCATTATTCTCATGCAATTTATTTAACGTTCTCGATCTTTTGGGAGTCGAAAAAATCAAAGAAAAATGTTGCTTTTGATGTTTTTCACAAGATTTTGACGTTTGCTCATTTTCCATGCATCGAGCCACAAAATTCTCGTAGAAATCGAAAATAATCACGGTTTTGGAATTTCCAATGACGCCGAATTTTTAAAAACATCGTGTCATTCGAATTTTCGAGGTTTAGGGAAATTGATTAGGCTGCGTACTAATTAGACGATATCGTTTGTGTGAGTTGTACTTGAAATACCGAGTTGAGATAATGGAAGAAGCATATACAGTAGCCGCGCAGGTACTTCGATAGTTAGAGCAAAAGTGTTCACTCCGTTGTTGTTATCTTTGAGGATGTAAGAGCTGGAAGAAAAAAAATATTGGCGAAGGTTCGCTGTCGAAATGGAGATGAAGAAAAGTGTGGGCCATCGAGAAATACGCTCGGTAGACGGTACATATCTATGTGCTTGATGCAACCATGTTCCGCTCTGTACATATGTGTACAGTAGCGATACCGGTTATGTACGGGATAGTCAAGTTTTATGTACAACTGCCATGTTGCACCGAATGTGTACGATAAAACGAAGGAGCTTCGTGAACAGAAATTTTAGGGACGAATTTTGGCGAGCCATTTTCCTCGACGAGCGCGCATATTCGCGGTAAAAATAATCTCGGATAAAATTTAATTATGGGATTAATCAACGTGAGCGAGTTTTAGGGATTTCATCGCTATAGAAAATTTTCAATATTTCGGTTCGATCAGACTTTCTTTGGGCATAATTATCGCTACGGATGGTCCTGGGAGACACTAAAATCGTGAAATTCTTGTGGAGCTTTTGCAATGGATCAAAGAGGAGATGAAAATGTCGTATAATCCGGAGGACATATTTCATTGCGGGAAATAGTGGATATTTACAGAGTTAGTGAAAGAGCAGAGAAAAGAGAAGAAAGTGAGGGCATGAAAGCACAAAAATTGGTTGATTCGCGGTCGTTTCTTGGGCAGGCTGAAGCTGTCGCGATGATTTTGCTCGCGTATCGCATGCAGAACACGTACACGCGAGTCTCTCAACTGCGGCGTGTATATAAAGAGAGCGAGATAGTTAGATAGAGGGGAATACAGCGGGAGAGGAATCGATTGAACTGTCGGCCATTTTGTTGGTGGTTTCGTGGACCGATCCAATGGGAAGGCGCGGAGGCGTGGAAGCCGAATCGACGTCTGGCTCCGGCGAAAGGGACGAAGAGGGAGAAGGGGAAATGATGTTCTCGCTTGCTCTCGAGTAGCCGCGCGGAGACGATCACAAGCCGCGGCGATACAATGCGATATGGACGTTGCTGTCGACTAGGTGGAGCACGAGAGAACCGAGAGAGAGAGAGAAAAGGGAGGATCGTCAAAAGCGAAGGACTCCCGTCCGTCTCGCCCTGCGCGAAGGGCAAACGAACGCGATGCGCGAAACTGGCGCGAGAAAGATCGAACCTCCGAATCCAAAAGTAGTGGGGATAATTTTACCCCTCTGTACCCCCACGTCCCGCCCTCTGGAGGCTCCGACTCGGATCTGTGAGCTTCTCGCTTTTTTCTATCTCCTCGCTCGCTCGCTCTTTCTCTGTTGCGCTCGTCCCGCTGTTTAGGGGCACCGTGACGTGCCGGGGAACACACTAACGCGACAGTCAGTGCCTCTCAGGGCCCCGCGCCGTCAACATCGTCGGGGTTACTTTTTATCAAAATAAATAAATAAATAAAATCCACTCACCAACAATAATAAACAATATCGGGCCTGTTTTTTTTTTCTCTTCTCTTTTCGGGCACGTTTGTTCATACTTTGTGCACATGTAACTAAACATATATCTATGTACATAAATACATTTATATTTGTGTACGTGCGAATAGCCGAAGAAAAAATCCGTCACTCCAAATTTTCTATGTCATTTTCGGCGGTTCGTCCATTTTTCAAATTCCTCTCATCGCCCTTGGCTCGGACGGAGATTATTTCAGTTTCGCAAGCCCATGGTGTCGAGTAGTGTCAAAATAAAGTGTCAAAACGTCAACCACCGATATTCCACCCAAAGTTCGCATAAAAAGCCGATTCTCGAGGGAAATGAATGGAGAACGCAATCGAGGCTCGGAACTTTGATGGAACGAATAAGCCGTGTGCTCAAAAGTTGCTCAACAGTTCGGAGATCGGTAGTGCAACAAGAAAAAGTGGCTCGACGAGCGAGAGTGACACTTGACAAGCAGGAAAGAGTGTCGCGAGGCAGGGGAGATCAGGATAAATGAATAAAAGAAGCTGCAGAACGGAAGTGTGCCCAACGGGGCGTAAAAAGTGACGAAAAACAAGGAGAAGCGGTCCGAAAATTCGCGTTACACCGAGTGTCTTTGCGTGGCTTTTTTTATTACTTTTCACCCATCGAAAAATACCGCAAGGTAAAAAACGGAGAAGAAGAAAAAAAACGGAGCTCGTCGATGTCGAGGCGTACGAGAGACGTGCTAAAATTTTCATCTAATTTTTAGTCCACCCACCTTAACCGGTGTCAAAATACATACATATATATATACATATGTTCATATGTATATATATATATATGTATGTATAAAATTATTTGACAAGTTGAATTGATCCCGCGAGTCAGAAGCTACAAGTTAAAAAGCCAAGTGTCGGTATCCGGCGGCAGATGCCGGACATTCGAGAGTCAAGTATCGCGCGGAGGCTGCCGCCTCTCGAGTGCTAGCGATATCAAACAACCCCGCGCTCAAAAGAAAACACACACACACACTAATTGAGAAACTTAAAAAAAAAAAGCTATACGACGTACCGGGTGCCTCAACCTAAACCGAATTTAAACAACAACAAAAAGGAACAACGACGACGATCGAAAAAGAGAGAGAGAGAGAGAGAGAGAGAGAGAGACAGAAGCACCGGCAACAACTGTCATTTTCGAGCTCCACGTGGTCAGGCCGAAGGAGAAAGGGACAGGGAGACGAGAGACAGATAAAGAAACGACAAATCGAAGCAGAGTGGCGCGTGGCTGCTCTTCCGATTGAAATAATGCGAAAGCAAATATTTAACAACAGATTCCCGATCCATGGGAATCGAAATGTCTGAATTATCGAGCAACGAACTTGGCACATTGAGATCGAGTTGCGGCGGTGCTTAAAAATGCTTTCCAATTAAATGCCAAGAGAATAAGGCTGGATTTTGATTAATGTGGAAAAAACTAATAATTACCAAGATTTTTTTTGATCGCGGTCGTCTTCGGCGAGTGAAAGGAAAGAGAGAAAACTGACGTCTTGGATAACTCAAGACGTTCCTTCCGGAACTCAAGTTTTCAGGAATTGTGGTTTCAAAAATATTGAAAAAAAAAAAAAAAGTCCGAGGCTGTCGTTCGTTGACGACAGCCACATAAATCATTGGTTTTTTCATAACATAAGAATAAACTTAAAACAATCAAGATTGCACGAAAAGGGGTAGCAAGTGGCTTGCGGAGAGCCGGCGGCGGCGGCGGCGGAAGAATCGCAGCCGAGATTGGGGGTGCGAGCGTGATGCAGCGGACGGGCACAATCGGAGGGCACGTCGGCCATGGACACGGCCATCTAGGTCTTCAAGGACCACCGAGAAGTCTCAAGATCTCGGCGTCGGTTAAAATAAGGGACGAATCGGGTGATCCAATCTCTCAAAGTACGTACCAAACTCGATTTTACTTTTTTTTTCATCCACTTTTCTTTCTTATCATCTCCCCATTGTCATTGTCAATGCAATCCGAGGGTTCATTTTTCTTTTCCTCAACAAATTTCTCAAAATCTGGAAAAAAAAGCCATGCACCGGGAGCAATAATTTCGACGTGAGTCACGGAGACCCGACGGAATTTGGAAAAAATCGCGAACCGCCGAGTTCTTTTTCGCTTCCGCGATACTTGGTCGTTTCCCACTAGACGAATCCCCATAGCCAAAATGTTTCAAGCGATTGGATTACTTTGTCTAAGACCCTCGCGATACAAGGAGCCTCTGAAAAATGCCCCCTCCCTCTTCCCCGCTCAATGACATCAAACATCCCTTTCGTCTACGTATAGGAATATGTATAGACACAGTTTTGCGATGTTCCATTCGCCGCCGTCTGTCTCCGTTACACTTTCTCAATCGGTTAGAAATCATCAGCCGATTAGAAGTGCAGGGTGCAGATGTTCTCATGGAAAGATTAGGTGGAACCGAGACTCCCCTCGGGTGTACTTTATGGCTCGTCTATATACTCCATCTCGAGGACTCTACCCAACGATATTCCTCTATACCCATACCCATCGATCTATATATTCGTAGAGACGAATCCACATGGTGTGACGCGTGTGCAGTCGGTGTGCTCCCTTAAGTATCTGATGTTATCGCTAGACATAGCGATAGATTAAAGGCAAGTTGCAACGAGAGCTCTAACATCCAACAGTTAATCTCGGAAAAAGGAAATTTCCGAGAGATCCCGAACTTTCCATCCGTAAAAACAAGGGAGGAAAAAGAAAATTCACTTTATTATAAATTTATCAAATTTGTCGGGTGTACCGAAATATTTTTTTTCTTCTTCGAGACTCTCGCTGTCATGGGGAACCATAAATCAACGAGAGTCTCGGGGATTTGATCGAGCTCTCGACCGAATAGCGTGATGAGCAATTTTGAACAAAATTTTCGATTAAAATTTTGATAATTAATCAAAATATTTTATTGTTTTTAGTCAATTAATTTTTCCTTTTAGATTTATCTAGACTGGTAATTATTATTGCAATTATATGTTGAGCGATGGCTCGTACACACGTGAAAAGCGAACCGCACGCGTATAGGACGAGGGTGAGCCATAGCATTAGGGTGCTGGCTTTTCGATTGAATTATCATGAGTGTTTGCGGAGAGTCAGCGAACGACTGGTCCTGGTGCAATTGAATTAAGCCTATTCGTCGCTCTTTCCCAAACTCTACTCTTCGATTCTGTCGCGTACGAATAACGAAAGGGGAGGAAACAGGACAAAATGGGACACCGGAGAAAAATAAAATCAGATTGAGGGGCAAGAAGAAACAAGTGAGAATAAATAAATTATTTCGTTCCCGGTATTTCTCGGCAAAAATCCTACACTCAGAGACTTTGAATCGAGCGAATTGCTCAGGCCTCAGGAAATAATCGCTCGGGAACTTGCGGAACAACACCGCAAAATGGATTCATTGCGAAAATAATAAAAAAAATCTGTGTCATTTGTGGAAAAAAAAACGAAAATAAAAAAATCTGAGGCAATCATCATTGTGTGAAATGCTCGTTTGAATTTTAAATTGTACGACTGGAACACAATCTTTGTTACGATTGAAGAAAAACGGGGCCGCTGTCGCGAATATTAACGAATAATGCATTAGAGATAGTAAAATTTGATGGCGGATAGTGTGGCGAGTGACAAATGAATGTCTATTTGCTTAAGAGTGGTAAATCCTTTTGCTCGTGTTGTTTCGATGGATCGGTTAATAGGCCAGCGTATATTTACGCTGGTATTAAAGCTTTGATTTATTCTTGCATTCTTGAATAAATAGATGGCATATAAATGACAAAGAGTGAGATGACAACTATAAAGAATTAATAATTACATCAACGTCAACGAGCTTGTAAATGAGCAAATAGTGCATGTTTGAAATAATAAGCGAGTGACGTTGCGAATGCTCTGGATTTCGATAGTTTTCCCACTTGGTTTTCAACGAAGATGGAAAAAAAAAGAGATGGACTGAAAAGCAAAGGAGACACGACGACAAGGATGGGAAACTCATTGACAAGGAGATTGACACGAAGATACTTGCGATTTTTTGCCTCTTTGTGACGCGTGTTTCAACATTTTGAGCTTCAACGACGCAACGAGATTTATAACGCAGATAAGAATAATAAACTATCCGAAAGATTTATTGACGTACAGAGAGCACTTCCTCACGGTCGTTACCTTTTTTTCTCTCGAGGCACCAAAGCAACATTTTTTTTGTTGCCCAAATTCTCTTCGTCTCTGCGTCTCTGTTTGCCCTCCCTGGCTTCTGCTCGCTAGCATTTTTTATTTCACTTTTGTATTCATCAAGGCTCACTAATGATACGAGATTACCACCGAGGCCTATCGATTCCTGTCGGTAAATAACAGAGAGAGAGAGAGAGAGAGAGAGACAGGACGAAGGTGAAAAACGAGAAGTGACAGGAGAAGGAGAAGAGGATGAAGAAAGGGAGTCGTAGAGGCTGGGACAGAAATAGAGAACGAAAACCAGAGTGAAGGAGGCATCGACGTGGAAATATGAAAAGCACGGACAAAGCGAATCGAAGAATAATAAAGAGAAAGGCTTGAAGATGCCAGAATATTTAAAAAGCACACACGAAGAGGCAAGAGAATAGAGAAGGAGCAAAAACAGCAGAAGCAAAGAGTTAAACAACGAGCGAATAGCAGAGGAAAAAATAATGAGGAAAAAGTCAAAAAGGGACGAGAGGAGGAATGAAAAAATAGGAAGAAGGAAAAAAAGAAATAAAAAGAGAAAAAGAAGCCAAACCCTGAACGCCCTCTTCTGTAATTTTTGGCCTCCCCCCTCTCTCGCCTTTCAACCTCACTGGTCAGTTTGGTAGAACGTTGTGGCGCTGCATGCACAATTGTTGTACGACGGTGTTGCTTGCTGACCATCCTCATATATACCAATTCCTTTAGCCTACGAATGTTTATTTTCCCTTAAACCGGCTCGCTCAAAAGAGATGTCGTCGGTCAAGAAGCCTCCGTGACGATCGTAAAAGTGTAAGTTTCAATTGCCATAAAATACGATTTATATCATCCACCGCAGTACATGCAATTACCATCGTCAACAGCCAACAAAAAGGTTTTATTCTTTTCGGAAAGCTAAGCCGGATAATCCCTATATGTCTTTTCCTCATTCATTATCTCGAAATACAACATTTTTCTACGTACTTTGTACATTTTTTCATCCTCTACAGCTTTACAGGCTTTTTTCATTAACCAATTTATAGAAAATTAAACAAACCATAAGAAATTCTGTCCATTATGAAAAAACACTTCCCATCACGAACTAACAATTGTGGATTTGAAAAAAATCTAAATGAACAAATCATGTTTGAACATTCGACTTATTCCTGTATTTGAAAATTCCTGCATTGACGTCGAGTCTGCCTGATGGTAGTTTTTCAAACGAAAACGACAATTTACGTCAGCCGCATGCACTTTGCCGAGATGAAACATCGATATGTATGGCAAAACGTCCATTAAGACCGATAAATTCGAGAAATGTTGAAAAATCAATGATCCATGAGACTTTAGAGGCGATTTAATATTTTGAATATTTCGTGTATAAATTCTCATTTCCGTTCAATTAATAATCAACCAGAGTCCATGCGGATCAGGTGAGGACGGCTGATGGAATAATAAGTCCCCAGAAATTGGAACAATTTGAAAAAATGTTGACGTCCCATCGATATTCGTGACGAAATGAATTTTTCATCCAATTAATGCCAATTTTCCAATATTCTCAATTTATTTGGTTTTATCTTGAACCGAGCCAATTGCTCGAGGAGTTTATTTCCAGAATGTACCGAAAATTTCTTTCGAAAAAGAATTTCTCGCAACTTTTTATTTTATTTTTTTCCCATTTTCGTCCGGAGAATCCGGTGAGCAAATTCGCAAGTTGGGAGCTTGTCGTCGAGCTGCAGTTAATCGTGGGCGTGCACATGAGAATATGCCCAATGGTGTGTGCGTATCAAAACTCTTGGCACAAATATCATCGAATATGTTTGCGTATAAGTTCGTGCGAACGTGTATAATGATATATACGTATATGTATATATAACGGTTATATGAGCGTAACAAGGAACGTGGACTATTCGGTTGTTCTTGGCCGATAAGCAATCGCGACTAATTGGCTCTGTAACCACATGGCAACTGCCTTTTCAATTTTTCAGCCAAGACAGTTCGTTTCTCCTCGATATGCTGGCAAGAATTCTCTTTCCACAATTGTATATTTGTAATATGTACATTGTGTGTGTCGGGAGGTCGGTGAATGTTGTTTCATTAAAATATTTTCTTATCCGAGACTCTCGGAAGAACATGGAACAACGGAAGTGGCAAAATAACATAAAGCGATATTTCCTGATCGTCAATTTTTGCACTTTTCGTCCGGAGTAAATAAATCGGAATGGAATTAATTGGCCAAGTTTTTCGCAAAATTATTCAAGAATAAAATTGACACGATGCATCGATCGCTGAAATAAATTTCACAAAATTTATGTCCTGGTCGATGTACAGCGAGTAAAAATGAAATAAATATTTTTGTTCCAACTCTCCCGACGAAAAATTTCAACCGAAAGATAATCGAGCACGAAACATCGAAATTTTCAAACTTCCGGACTGAGCCCGAGCTGAATTCTTTGGGAGAGGAAAGGAAAAGAAAAATGCGACGATTTTTTTGGGCTTGGACGCGACGTGGACGAAGCTTTATGGCATCATAAACGCGTATGAATAACGTGGCGAGTATTTTTTGGGTATGACAGAACGGTAGAGTGAATTTTCGAAAGAAAATCAATTGAGAAAACGAGATGGAGAAGAGGATAATGGAGCAGCAGGCAAAATAGGAACAGGGTGAGGAGGGAAGCTAGAGATAAAGAACGAGTTTAAGGGATGGGAGGAAGAAAGAAGGAGAGAAAGGCTGGCAGTAACGAAACGGTGAGAAGGAGGCGAAAAAAAAGTGCGAGAGAAAGAGCGGCCGAATATAGATATAGATATGAATAGAGAGAAGAAGTGTCAGAAGAAGCAGCAGCGAGCGAGCTGTAAAAGCAAGCAGAAGGAACTGACTGAGTCAGAAAAGAGTCGCACGAATTAGAACCTGCTCTTGGGGGAGCGACGCCAGGGCGCCGGCTCTCTGGGCGCACAGGAATGCCGGCTGCTGATAAAAGCCACGGCCAACACCTACATAAATTTCGTCCGGTGGATATCGAACGCTATGGAACTACATGAGCGAGAAAGAAAGACGCCGAATCAAGCAACAAACAAACAAAAAAAGCAGCATATACGAATTAAAATAAAATAAAATGAAAGAAACAAAAAAAAAAACGTTACATTAAAGAACGATCGCTCTACGTTGCGGTCGAGTCTTTCAGCAGGAAAGACTGATACCTTTCCTCTCACTCTCTCCCTCCCATTTTCCAATCTTCTTTTCTTTCTCGCCTCATCCTCGATCGTTCTGTCGTTCATTTAGGCATGTACATATCCTAAATTTAGTGCGTCCCGTTCATGCGTTCCTTTCTCTCTTCCTCACGCTCTCGCTCTCTCTGCCTCTATAATCGAAACGAGCTGCTGCTTCAAGCGCGCGCGAAAAAAACTCGATCGGACATTCGTGCTTCTCTTTTCGTCTCGCAAGGAAGCAAAAAAAAAAAAAATTCAATATAGTTATTTCGTATGGGATTTTTGTTCGCAGACTCGAAATACGAGAAAATCAACGTTCGACGTTCATTTCGATCGCGTTAACGTTATTCGACCTCGTAGAAAATCATTTCGATTGTATAGAAAAACTGTAACGTCCGTTCGCTCACGGAAAATCGAGCACGACAACGTCGGGACGATTTTTATTCGTGTTCCGATTAAATCAGTACATGGAAGTGATTTTCAACAATTCTGGACGGACCGCGGGCGTGAATTTCGTCCAAACTCAAATTTCCATTCACAAATAGATATATTTTATTCGGAGTCGCGTGTCTCGCGCAACGCGCAACTTGAACCGCCATAACTTTCGTTTGTCTCGTTTCTTTCCCTCCCGATCCCCACCGCCCTTGTCGCGACATCCAGGCGTCAGAGAGAGAGAGAGAGAGAGAGATGAAAATGAGAAAGAGGCAGAAAATGTCCGCGCGACACACGAGAAGACGCGTCGTCGGTCCTGCATCTTTCGACGATGACTCGTTTTTCGTTATCGCAACCCGAAGAAACAAAAAAAGAGGAATAGGAGATAAAAAAAATAAAGAACGGAGGAAAGACATTCGAGAGTGTCCGATGCTCACCGCGCTAATGATCTTATATGCATCATCAGTGGCTCCGCTCACGTTTATAAGTCTCTTCAGCCTCCGTGAGCCTAAATCATTTTGGTCGCGGAGGCTCCAAAATCTTGGAGAGTTCGATAACACGCCTCGAATGAATCCCACGATGCAAATAAGATCCACGAGGCGAAAATATTATTTTTCAATTTCGAAATAAAATATTTTTCGAATAAAAAAGGTAAGAAAAAAAAAAACTTTAACTTCACATTTTTTCAACACTTGGTCTTGTTTCTACTAGTACGAGTCGGAATGACGTCAAAAATATGCGAGCAATCGATAGTAATTGCGCTAATGGTAGAAGAAAAAAAATTGCAAGTGCAAAAATGGGGATTATTTAGCACGTGTCCGAGGTAAATGTGAAAAAGGTTGATTGCAACATTGCCAATAGCGATAACCGAAGAAGGTCTCGTGATAATATGAACAATTTGTCGGACGTCAAAGAGCGGAAGATATTTTGTTCGGAGGCTTGAAAGAAAAAAGAGAGAGGAAAAAAAATGATGAAACAAATGTGTGAGTTAATTTTGGGAGCTGTCGACGCTCTTCCATAAACGTCATTTGATATGGAAAATCTTGATTCCCGGATATTAGTATCTTACAAAAGAAGCTCAAGATGAAATCTCTGAAACGTGCGGGGAGAGGGAGATAAATCGGAGTATGCAACTGGAAGAAGCAGAGCCATGGAAAGAGAAGAGCCGGAGAAAAAGGAGGAAAATAATTAGCGAAGGTGTTAATGAAATACCGAAGGTACGCGCGGGACACCCGGTCGCGGCGTCTCTGAACTGCCAAGCAGACATCGACGACGACGACACGCGGCTCGGCGCCGTTCTCGCCACCATTCTTTTTCTCTTCTCGTGTTCGTCCTTTCCGTTCGCCGCGCGTCCTTCTCACACCCAAATTTCCCACTATTCATTTATCTCATTCCACTTTTCGTTCGGCATACATTTATCCAAATCTGACCAATCTGATGCCAATCTGATGGAAATTCGGATGCCGGCTAGTCGAATAAATTTCGCTTGATCGAATTAACCATAATTAATTAGATCCCGCATTTATTTTCCCCTCGAACTGACCGATCACGAATCTTTTTACTGTGCCAACAAATAATCTCCAAGTAAATTTGACATTTACAAATTCTTTAACGATAAATCGATATTCGACTGAATCAACGGATTGTTTGAACTCCTACGATCGTGCATATTGGGTCAATCTGACCCAAGCTTCTTTGCCATAAAATGCCAAATAATCGAGAATAGAAAATTGTTAGGCTCTAAACGAGCCAGTTTGCTGTTGGAGGTTTAAATCTTCTATTTTTCTCCTGAACATGAATTCATACATTTTTGTATATATATTATAGAGAATCTAGGCAGGCATTAACAAGCAAATTAATGGGGTTGCGATCAGGGTTAGGTAAAGCCCTTAATTATATAATACTATCACCCTACGAGCCTCGTTAGAAAGTGCGAGTAAACGATCCGCGAGCTCATTGTACATACGTGAATAACGACAGGGCAAAATATTCTGCAGATGACAGGCTCAACCCTTTTCCCTGTTTATTCTCGATGTGCGTGAACGATTGGATTTGAATGCTGCGGTCTCACAACTAAAAAGAAACGAGTCGATTTTTTTTAATTATTTTTATATAATTCTGTAAAAGAACTGGACGCTCGCAATTTTGAAGAATTTATTATATAGGATTCGAAAAGTTGAATAAAATGGATAAAAAAAAATTTGAACAATTTAACGAGCCGTAAAATTCTAGATTTCTCAGAACAGACTGGATCCTTTTTTTCGGAATGAAATGTTTGTTTTTGGCTTTTGGTCGTTTTGTGGATTCGTGCATATACAAATATAGTATTATTATTATAAAAAAAGGGAAATTTGTTTGCACAGCGAGGCTACATATTCTTGCTCCTCGGGAGCAACTCGTGTCCTCCTGCTGCCTCGTGCTTGTACTTTGTATCCTCTCTTACGTTTTTTATCTCACTTTTTCTTCGTACTCACTTTCTCTTTTTCATTCTCTCATTTGGTCGGTTCTGCTCTTTGGCATACTCTCCGGCTCTTTTCGACGTACAAACTTGCTTGGAATCGCTTGTTCTTTCTTTCTCGCTCGGTTTATGTCGCGTACGACATACACACACCTATGCGGCCTCTCTTCGGAAGACACGAGAAGCGAGGTGGTCGTCTCGTCGTTGGAAGCTAATGGGACGCCGCCAACACTCTCGTTCGATCTCCTTTGATCCTGACCGACCTTGCCCTCACCGCCACCGATTCCTGTCCTTCTTTCCCCCTCCTCTATCCCAATTATTTCTCTCTCTCTCTCTCTCTCTCCCTCGCGCCTTTCGTCCTCACCATCTTTATCCCTTTTTCATCTCATTTCCTTGTACAAGCGGAAAGAAATTTCACGGTGGTCACTGGAGTCGTATACACATACAAATCTACTAATGTGCAATTGTGTATGTATATTGATGTATGGGAAATTTCGTGCCCAATGAGCTGACTTCCGTCCTCCGATGCTCGGTATCTGGTTTTTTTTTTTTCTTTCTTCTTCCATCGTATGTCCCTTTTTCGTCTTTCCGTGTGTGTTTTTTTTGTCCATAAACTCAGAGAGAAAGAAAAAAAAGGGACACACGGTTGTCGATGATAGAAAAAAAAAACCAGATACCGAGCATCGGAGGACGGAAGTCAGCTCATTGGGCACGAAATTTCCCATACATC